>PJEM01003736.1:52435-174554 GCA_004023845.1 Helogale parvula | reverse complement strand
GGGACCTTTCGCCAGAACAAAGCAGAGAGAGAGGACCCTGCGAGTTCCCCACACATGAGTTAATTACTTTTGTTGATGAAATGACAGCGAAGTACAGGTTCTCTGAGAGCCAGTGGACCTAACTTACAGGAATCGGGGAAGTCTTCATGGAAAGATGGGAAATGAGACACAAGCCAGGAAGGGATAGGGCTTAAACTGGAACAGCAAGACGAAGGAGAGAGAAGAAATAACATTCTGGGGGGTGGTTGGGTTCTGATTCTTAAACCCCTAGAGATGGTAAGGAGCAATCAGTCAAGTCCTTCCACATTTAGACGTGGGGAAAATGAGGCTCAAATTGGTTCTAACCTCAGAATGGTTTCTGTCCACCATTAACTGACAATGTCTCTTTATAGCCTAACCTACCTTAGTAGCCGGTTAATCCCTTAGCACGGAGGGTCTGCCTAGGGGCAGGCTGGGCACATTACATCTCTGGGCCTCGGTGTCTCCGTTGTTGTGAGGAGGGAATTTGATAGAGTTGAACCTCCGGGGAAGTCAAGGCATCTGTGTGAATAATGAAGTAGTATATAGCATCGAGAATGGATGCAAACGGACCACTGCTGTTCACAGCATTTAAAGACAAAAAACTCCGAGATGAACAAATTGGGAGGAAGAGTAAAATTCTTGGAGGAATGCGAAGGTGCCCTCAAGTTTCTCTTAGATGAGAAAATGAAACACCCATTATTAAATCAGACGCATGAACTTGGAGAGCCCACGCATTGTTAGAGCTATAATATATAGGTCATCGTGGTCCCTCTTTTTCTTTTTGTTGCTGAAGGAAAGTGATGAAGTGGTGCCAAGAAAGTGGCAAATTGCCCTAAAAATCACATAAAAGTGCAATTTAGCGCACACCGTTCTGCTGAAGAAAACCACCTTTGTTTCATTATTAGCTTCCCAGGGATTTCTTTCCTTGGTTGGCATTTAAGTGTGGAAACTTGTCCTTTTTTTTCTTAACATAATGAGACAGTTCTTGTGTTTTAAGAACAATAGAAAAAAGCATGAAGAGGGATCGATACATTACCTGAGATTTATTAACTACCAACCGGAGCCTTATTGCCAACCTCTGGGTATGATTTGGAAAGACAAGGAGGCATAAACCTCTGTTGTCTTAAGTAAAAATAGAAGGAAATCTAATCTCTGAGACCATAGGATGAAAAATGTCCTATTAGGGATTTGCTTTGCCTTTTTTTCCTCTCCTAATTCAGGTTCAGGCTTTGACCTATAGACAAAGGAGCAGCTACTTGACTTAAAAGGTTTCGAACTAATAGGAAGGTAAATGCTGAAGTTATTTGTTGACCTCATTTCTGGCAAGTTTTTTCCCAGCTTCTGTTTCAGTCTTCTTTCCACTTGTCTCAACAGGCTTGACAAAAATACATCAAAATAAAGCTGAGCTAATGTGATCCCATATCCTATTTCATGCACTCTGCATTTGGTTAGAGGGGTACCTATGAGACAAAGCGGAGTGAGACGGGGGACAGTGAGAGAAGAGGAGTGTTGAGTCCTGTTGCAGTGGCAGGGAGGTGGTTGAGGTTGAGACCAAGTCCTCAAAGGCAAGAAGGCTATGAATTAAGACAGCGGTGCGACAGATTAGAAAAGCCTTTTTTGTTCTGTTGATGAAAAATAGGCTGTTGTGTGTAAGCCCGGGCAGACCGAGTTGATGGTTCAAAGGATGCATTCCCTAACCTGTTACTGTTTTAATTCAACAAATGCTAAGTGCCCCCATTGTGGCAAGAATTCCATCGAGCATTGGAGACACACAGTAGTGTGGCATCAGACAGGATCTCGGAGCTCCCATTCTGGGTGGGCGTGGACACTGAGTAACTAAGCACATGGCGGATTATATTGGTCCAGTTCATTTATGTGTTAAAGAAAGGTAGGGGAAGCTAAGAAATCACTGGGGGGTGAAATCTGGCACCAGAAGGATAATGAGCTATTGTCTGCTTCATTCCTTAAGAATGGTTCTTAGAGGCAGAACTTTGGGTATTGTGTGTGATTTTGGCTTCTAGAGTCTTGCCTCTGTTAATAACTTTCCCAGTCTGAAGAAGTGTCAAGTATGGATATAGGGATGTCTTGGGAGACAAGTGGGGAAAGCGAAGAATTGCTGATGACTTTTTGCAGAAAATCAGATGTGGCTGCTGGGCAGTGTAATTACACACCATTCTTGGCTGCACGGAAGACAATACAGTCTCATAGATGAGGACAGAAAGTGCAGAAACAATTGCTCACAGAATGGTTTGACTTGGCTTAGAAATGAGAAAGAGATGTTCACTGAAGAAAGTCAACTTAATGGTGACATTCTCCCGATGTCCTGAAGGTGAGCCCTGCCGGCCAGGCCAGCGGCATTTATGGTAATATGGATAGCGTGTACATTTTTATTTTATTATTTTTTTGTCTGAAATGTGGAGACAGTGAAAAAAAATTCAACAGGGACAGGTTGGAGAAATCTGTGGAGAAAAAAAGTGAACTTCTTTGGGGAGCGAATTATTTAGTTTGAATATTTCTGTGGTAATGGAATTGAGACATTAGTTCTCTGGCCTTTTTTAATACAGTCAGTGGACTTACCATTCTTTCAACAGACTTGTGTCAGATTTGGGTTAAGGTGAAAGCAAGAGAATAATTTTGTGGCTCATAGGAGGATGGAATCCGTTACTATGGGATCTTTCACATCATGACTGTTCGTGAACTCAATCAGTCATTGAGATGTTAGAATTTGCAACAAACATTTGTGTAGTTTTTGATGTTACGAAAAGAATTTTACCCAGCCATTGTCTCATTAGTTCGTTACAACAGTCCTAGAAGGTAAATGGGCTGTGGGGTGTAAAATCTAATGTCTTGTAAGCCTGAGTTGGATTAAAAGACTGTTCATCCACTGAAATGTGAGCTTCTTGAGTTCTTGAGGGCAAGAACTTTTGGCTGTTTGATTCCTGCTGTCTCAACAGCACCCAAAATAGTGGCTGGCATAGAAAACAAACTCAATCTGTTGAATTTATTGAAAAATTAAATTTTTAATATGAATTTTGCCTGCTCCTTAGAATTAAAAAAAAAAAAAAGGTTGCGGTGGCGGGCAATGAGGTTATTGGATGGTCTGTATTGTTGTTTGATGTTTAATAACAAAAAAGACCTGAGGATTTCCAAACTTAAGGTTCACTTCCTGCTATTACTAATTGTCGCCAAGGCCTGAGAGATGTCACTTACCTAGTCCCAAATTCCCTACCTGTAAAATGAAACCTCTCCTCCATCTCTAACACTCTATGCCAGATTAATTTTTCTACATTTCGATATATTTTCTTCATAAGTTTTCTCCAAGATTGCCATTGAGCATTTACATACTTAAATTAGACTCCCATTAAGGGATTGCATTTGAAAGGTTCCCGGAGCAAGATCTGTGGGTCTGACTCTCAGATATTCTGTTCTCTTACCCTAGCTCAAATAGCATGCCTGATTTCCTTAAAGGTGGGGTGGTCAGTAGGAGGGTAGAGACAAGGAACCTAGTTGAGAGGGAGGACATAGGATAAAATTAAAGGTCTTGACCTTGTCCTCCTACACAATGTAGAAGATCAGAATTTATGTTCTGACACATGGGTCTCTGGCTAAGAATTTTTTTTTTTAAAACCCTGCTATTCTCTTCCACTCTAAATTCCTCTTTGAGGTTGTGGACCTCAGTCTCTCTTGAGGTCAGAGATTGTGCCTTACACATCTGTCTGCCCACCCCCAATCCTCAACTAATATAATAGGTGAATACTTCTTGAATAAAAAAATATGCAAGTAGTTGAGGATGGAGTTATAATTGCTTCAGAAATGCAGGAAATAAAGGGTAAAGGTGTTAATTAAAATAGAAGTGACAATACAGCATCCACGGAATGGAATAAAACAACATCCTGAAAAGCCTAGATTGTTTGTATTGATAGCGCAATTAGAGATTGAATTGATATTTACAAAGCAGCGGCCCCTAAATGCAGGGCATATAAAGTCAGCGAGGGACACCCACCTTGCCAACCTCCCCCACCTCTAGGGTAATGACGTCAGCAATGGAAAAGACCATCGTAGAGTGGATGGCACATTACCATTTTAGAGGGAAGCTGAGCTCTGCTGTGATCCTGCTGATGGACGCTAATATGAGAATATTGCCAGACTTTCTAATTTAAGAAAGAAAGAAAGGGAGGGAGGGAGGGAGGAAGGAAGGAAGGAAGGAAAGACAATGTGGCTGGTTATGCAAAATTTCACATTTAAGCTTTGCCAGTGACTTCTAATGTTTTCAAAACATCTCATGTCTCTTTCAGGCCATAGTCACAGACCAACAGATCTCCTGACAAAAAGAAAGGATAGTACAATATGTAATAAAGGCATTGGGAATGTAGACTAAGTTCTGAAATTGTGTCCAGGGGTAGTGACTACTCACTCATTCAAATGTTCTGAAATGGTATCTGTGTGTTCATACCCAGGAGTTCTGACACTGTCTAGTCCTTCGGTTTGCAGAATGCCTTCCCGTCTTCCCTGGCCTCTCCCTGTGGCTCGTTGACCCAGCCGTTCTGTATTATCTGAACGTGCTGCCGATGTCTAGGCCAGAGAAGTGACATTGCGTTAGCATCCAGACTTCTTCTTGGATGGGACAGCTTGATACCGAAGTGACACTTTGGAGAACGTGCCACTTGACAGACATCAAATAAGACGTCACCCCTTTATGACACTACAATGTGCTGGGGGATGAGTTGTCAGATGTCCATCACCCCCAGAACAGGAGCTCCGAGATCGTATCTGTCTCCTTCATGCCATGTCCCCATTATCACATCCCATGTCCTTCATCCCAATTTCAAGTGCTGTGGATGTGGGTAGACTCAGCGTCAGATGTCCCACATCGAATCCCTGCCTTCCCAGGTGACAATAAGGAAAACACAAGAGCAGTGTCGTGATTTGGATGGACCTTCGTGATATGATGAATGCAAGTGGAGGAAGGGACTTCAGAGTCACTGTGGTAAACAAACTTCCACATTGCCTTCCTTTAACCTGAACACGTTCTTTTGTCCTTTCTTTAATGTCTTTAATTCACCAAAACCATGTTTTAAAAAATACTCTAACATTATTCGAATCCATTTCTTTCTTTAATGTTGAACTCAACAAGCTGTATTTCACTGACATAATTATTTAGCAGTCACATAAAATGTGTATCTGGTCATTCTTAACAGGCTCATTTATACATGGGCCACATAAAATTTGCATTCTTACACCAGCGACTCATTTATTAATGGTAATAAATACACCCGGCCACAGACCCAAGCACCCTTCAGAGGCTTGTAACCTGAGAATGGTCAGAGTAGATGTAAAATGTAATGTGTTTTTTTAAATAATATTAAAAAAAGAAACGCTTTCAACAGGACTTGGAAGTGAATCAAAAAGAAAAAAAAAGGAAAATTGGGAGTGATGTATGAATATATTCAAAAAGCAAGTCTTTCTTCAGAAAGCAAGCATATTCTAACAGGGAATTCAGGGAGAGGGAAGGAAAAATAGGCATTACAGGCCTTTTCTTTTTTTGTTCAAAAAGACTACTTATAATTACATCAATATGATTCCCATCCGAACAGCCTATTAAACCTTATGACTAAAGGCAGCCTTGACCATTTTATGACCACTTGGTATGGTCCCTAAGATGCAAAAAGGTTCGCCTGTGGGTCAGAAAAGTATAGGGAATCTTGAGACCGTGGTAGGAGGTTAGACAATAAAAGACAATCATTTCATGAATATTGGTGAGAATTAATAGCACTTGAGTTTGTGGCTCACTGAGGAAATGTGGGGCTGATGCTGTTCAGAAGTGCTTCTCGATGGCTTTAATAGAATCCATGTGTGTGTCAGGACGTGGAGCACAAGTCATCCCCACTGGGGAAATGATGCTCTGCTCATTTCCCTTTCGGGCTCTCCCATTTCTTTGTTTTCTTTTTATTTGAATGAGAGTTTCAGTCCAGTGAAATTTTTTTAAGTTAGAAAAAAATCAACAGAAGATAAACAAGTTCAGGGAAGAAATTCAAACAAAAGCAACTTTTCGGTCACTCCTCAATAGACTCCTCCCTCTTCGTTGACCAAATTTTTATTTAATGCCTCACAGCCCTACACACTTGCCTTGCTGACACACTCCAGGACTAATTCTAGTTATGTTCTCAGGTACAAGTGAAATTAAAATAAATTGAGCTCTTAGAAACCCTACAGAGCAGTGATTGCCAATGAGGTGGAAAAAAGGAGATGTTGGTCAAAGGGTCCAAACTTCCAGTTAGAAGTCCTGGGTGTCCAGTGTGCAGCATAGTGACTATAGTTGATGCTGTCTCTTATGCTTGAATTTTCTAAAAAGTAGGTGTTGAGAGTTGGCCACACCCCCCGATACACACGCACATAAATGGTTAACTACATGAGAAGTGATGGAGTAAATTATGGCAATCATTCCACAGTGTGTGCACATATTAAATTATTCCCTCTGTATCTTCAAAAATCCTATCGTACAGCCTAAATAAAGTTAGTCATACCTCAAAGTTAGGGGAAGAAAAGTATACCAAAGTTGAATGACCAGAGAAAACTTGGATGTTTGTGCAGTTTTCACATTAAAATCATATCCTCGAACTGGGCAAAACTTGAGAAATTGAACTTGTGTCGTTTTGTAAGTACAAAGCAAGAATTATATGTAGGTCTGTCCACTATTGGATCCTCAGTGCTCAACAATCTGCCCTTCATTAACATATATTAGAATAAAGGATGGAAGGGAGGGATGGAGGTAGGAAGGCTATTTATATAAATCCTAGAGTTCCAGATATTCCTTGAGTCCTTCCTGGCCAGTCCCTACTAGAGTAATCTGAACCTTGAACTGGTAGATCAAGGTTCCCTGTCCTAGGACCTTGCTAGCACATGCTGGCTTGGAATGAATATCAGAGAGGGAAGTGAATAAATTGTGTCTTTAGTGCTTTGTAAATAGAGTCTAGAAAATAGTAGGTACTCAACTTTTTGTAGACTAAATAGTAAATTGAACTAAGTGTCTTTCTAATGTGACTGAAATACTCTACAACTTTTAAACTTATTTCTAGTAAGAGTTGGGTCTGCAGGAAGCAATAGTCAACCAACTGTGTACAGCCAGTCCTGGGATCTTGGAACCATCCTGCCCCTAGATCCTATCTCTTTCTGTCTCCACTATTTTCACCGAATGCCCTGTTTGTACCTTGGGGAGCCAGAGCCTTCTTTAGACCATAACCAATGGCTTCTGAAAGACAAAGCCCCTAAATCTGTGTTGGTCTAGTTTGGTGGTACCAAGAGTTCTGCAAAGAGGAAAGATTCCAGGTCTGTTTTTAGGAAATGAGTGGTCTAAAAGCTGAGGCAAGCCCAGGTCAAGTGCATCTCTGTAAAAGCAACTTTCCCAGCTGTTTGACTCGTAACGTGGAAAGAGTGAGATTTTGTGCACTTATAGGTATAGTCATGAGTTTCCTGACTTCACGCTCCTTCCCTTCTCTTCCCAAGTTGACAAAGTCAAAAAAGATTGGGGGTCCAAGTTGGGGCAGGGGAATGTTGATCAGGAGGCCCTTCGAGGAGAGAAGATGAGGTAACTCTTGTTTTCCAAGAGGTTTAAGTTACTGGACAGCATGTTGGCTCCTTTCCAGACATTCAAAGCCAGAACTGCCTCCCTCTGGGGCAGGGTACTATTTCTGTGTGTTCATTGTTTGGGGGCTCTGTTTATGTTTAACTGTCAAAATGACTTCAGCGTTGCTACTTCTACAGTGTGTGCCTGGGTGTACTTACCAGAAGCATCAGACTTGATTGAATGGTTTTTCATATTTATTTATTTTTCCTAACACTGATGAGACTTTAAAAAAAAAAAGTATGCTGTGAAGGTTTGGAATATAAAATTCATTGTCATGGACTTGAATCAATAATTACCTCAGTAAATTACCAGCATATTACTAGGCTCAACCACGTTAGTGAAGCTTCAGAAGGTTTTCAGGTTCAATATTATTCTAAATAGAATTTAATGTGGCTTTTTTCTGAAAATGTTTTAATGAACTGGAACTATAAAGGACAGTTCTAAATACAGTTGAATTATGAACATGACTTAGTATTTTATTATACGTTGGAAAATGGCCTGATCAGATTTAATATCGATTAGACTTAGCTGTTCAATAGCTTGGATAAATATGCATTTCGTTTTGTTAGAAATCTATCATATGCAGGGCATAGGCCAACATGTTGGCTTTGTAAATCATGTAACCTGCCCCACCCTTTAGACTGTAGACCAGAAAGAATATTTCTATAAATCCCCCATTCCTGGGGCCAGATGATACATTAGAGGAAGCAGAAGGTCAAGAAAGGCGTGGAGACAAGACTGGTATGCCTGTTGAGTTGGAGCTTCCCTGGAAAATTTCCTGGGATAGACTGATGGGCTCATAGCCAAGGTGACTTTCCTCCATATTCCTTTTTATAAAGCGAGAAAAGAATCCATAGAATCCATCTCCTCATCTATTCCTGAAGTTAATAGAGATCGAGCAACTATAAGTTAGTCGTAGAGCAATTCCAGAACATATTGGAGACTTCGATGTTCCAGATGGCAGCATGCTCCAAAAGAATATATACTAGGTTTCCACTGGGATATATCCAGTATCATTGAGGTTTTATCAAAACGGTAATTACACTTTGCTGGTAGTTAATATATGGGTCAACTATAGCAGATGCGCATAAGCTATAAATACACATATACTGGGAACACCGATGAGTTGTATACTCAGCTACTGTGGTTCTGGCTCAGAAATACTTATTTACTAAGAACCAGCAGGGAGAATCTGCCTTTAACTTCTCCCGTACCCAGAGACTGAAATCTTCCCCCCAGATTTATTTGTGGCCTATCCCTGGACCAGCCTTTTCACCAAGAGCTTCATTGTCTCATGTGGCAAATGATAATATTATTCTAAGTTCTCCTCCATTTTCAAAGACTTCTGGAGGAATTTCAGCCTTGAGCTTTACAGATTACTTACTGAAAAGATCCTGGGAGTTATTGCTATCCATTGGGTAATTAGGTAGTTCCAAGGAAAATAATAAAACTATTTTGTGCCTGGGAGATTAGAATGGCACACAGTGACTCATATTAGTCAGCTGAGTAATTATGTAATTACCAAAGAAGGGGAAGAAAACCCTTCAGATTGTTTTTCCTAAGAGGCCCTTTTGGAAGCGTTCCAGCCCATCAGGTACTTATGTAATTAGGTTGGGGGTGCAGTCTGTAAGGAAAGGCTGGGGAGGGGGGTTCATTTAAAAAAAAAAAAAGCTTATATAAAAGAACGTGGTAGAAGAGAAAGAAGTTTGAAAAAAAAAATTCACTCAGTCTCCACACTGTTTTGTGAGATAGCCTACCGAACATCACAGAGCATGGAGTTTGATCTATGCGTATGGGCAAAATATAATGAAAGGCAGCGCTTTATTTTGGAGTGATCGTCTCTGGTAGGTAAGCCTATGCTAGCTGTTCTTTTCTTATCACTCAGTATAGTGGCTCTTGCATTTTCCCTGTTTCTGCAGGTGAGTGAACTGAGAGGCTCAGAGAATTTAAACCTGAGTCCTTTGGGTTCCAATACCTGCTCCTCCCACTGCCCATGCTGCCTGCCAGCATTTCTGGACTGATTGATGCAGGTCATTCTGCTTGTGTAGATCCGCGGGACCATTGTTCACCTCACTCCTTCACTTTGTATAAATATTGTCCACACAGCGAGAAACAGGATTGAAAAATAGTTAAGGTGGTGATTTGGGCCATCCAGACCACCATTCTGGATTTCCTGCGTGGTTTGCCTGACTTGTACCTTGTAGACTACTTTGTACGAAGGAGCTCCACCCTGGCCTCCAGTATGCAATATCCCGATTAAATGCATCCAACCTTCCCATAGTCACGCATGTCTGTTAAAGCACAATGTTGATATTTTGAAGGAATGCATAGTTAGGATGTCAAGGGGCTTGCTTCCCCGTACAAGTTTTGCTTTATACACATCCACTCAAGTTGTTAAAAAAATGTTTATAATGGTGTCTGCATTTCTGAAACATTCTGTATGTGTCGATTAATCTCTGTGGTGGCAGAGAACTAGCGTGGATTCTTGGGCCAGACACTTGCTCTCAGATTTCCTCACTCTTTATCTGATTGTTTTGCTTCACCCAGCCATGCTTTTACAGTTTTATGGGCTAAAAATAAGATAAATCTGCAGAGAAAGAAATTAAGGCTGCTGCTCTTTAGTTCAGTGATGATATAATTTGTCCTTGGTGCAGAAATACAACCAGGCATATCTTCCAGCTGATTTGGAGAAGTCTTGGCGAGCTGGCCAGGCTGGAGTGGCTCAGAACGAAGCGGGGACTCTTCAGGAGGGCCTGTGCAATAAGAAAAAAAAGGAAATAGGTTTGGAAGGGCAGGCTGAGGCTCATCAAGAGACATGTCCGTCTGCCAATTCTAGATAAATTTGTCATCCACAGACGCTAGCATTCATGTGATTTGATTGAGACTTGTCAGAGGTCTGCCAAATATTGATGTAGAGGTTCGAGAATTTCAGCCTTGACTTTGGAATACGTACAATTCACACTAGCAGCTTTTCCTTGCTGCTTTCTATCACTCTGACCCTTCATTTTCCGATGTAAATGCTTGTCATGAAAAAGCCAGGAGACTTTCTGGGATCGGCTGCGAGATTCATGAATGCGGGAGTGCATCCTTGGAGCACTTTACTCTGGAGGCATATTGGTGTAGCGTGCCTCTTGTGTAGCGGGAAGAATTAAAGCATGTTATCTTAGCTCACCGTCTTCACGTTGGTTGGACTTGCAGACACAAGCGGATGGTGGGCTATGAGTGATTTCCTGTAAAATTTAATGAAAATTTCAGGTATTTAATAGGAGCTATCTAACTTCCTGAATGTATTTATTTGATAAATATTTTGGCACTGTGAGGTTTAAAAAAACGCAGTTCCTTCTCTCAGATACCTCAAGGTCTAGTAAAGGAGAAAACATGTAGAGAGGTAATTGGCTGTGTGTGATATGGTGAATAATCTAGAACAGGAAGGGGACACCATTAATAATTTGGGGAGGGAAGTTTCATAAAAGGGAAGTTACTCTGGAGTTTTACAGCTGCTTAAGAATTTTCTAGGTAGGTGAGGGACGGTTTTTCGAAGAGATGGGAGGGTATGTATATGCCACGCTTAAGTAAGTATGGCTTGTCTCTAGAATCAAAGTTCCATGTGACAGCCCTTAGTTGGTAAGTCGAGGTGTGGAAGAATCAAGGCTGCAAAGCTCTTTCACCCCCAACCCATTCCCAGACTGTGGCTGTGGAAAGGGCTCTCGCTGGTGGCATGTTCACTGTCACAGGACTCATTTTTTTTGAACATACGAGACACATTTGTTACTTAACGACCAAAGTCTTCATGAAATGGTCAATGTTTTACACAAACAATCTAGCAAATGGGACCCTTGAGCTAATGCTTTTTAAACAAAGTGTTACTTGTCAAAAGTCTCATAATTTTAGAAATATTCAAATTATGTCCTGTTACACTTCAGTGGTATCATTTTAGAAGAAAATGATGTGTATTCAGTTTGAGGGGAAGTACTTGTGCGAGATGTCACAAGATACCATTTTCCAAGAGTAGGAAATAGGGCAGGCATTTTCAACTTCCAGCAATTTTCTTTAATCCTAGCCTAATATTTCTAATTTAATTGTACACACTTTGTTTTTTGATTATTCAAATGTAGAAATCATTTCTGGCATCCAACTATAGAAAAAAAAGATTTAATTCTGACATTGTATTTGTGTGTCCATTTTCCAATATAGTTATATCATACTTTTAGTCACTGTTCAATATTATGCCTACACTTGTGCAGGTATTGGTCACGGTTGTCATATACTATGATTACATTTCTCCTGGTATATAAATCGACTTGGTTCTTGATCACCATCCACTCCTCTTTGACTCAATCCACAGTTTATAATGTTTTGATTCTCTCTGGTTTGCTGAGTTTCCCATAGGCTTTCCACTACTTAATTTTTATGTGTTTCACCTGGTATTATCCTCACTCCCGTTCTCTTTAACCTTATGGATTGATGTGTTTGAGGAGCTGGTGGAGATCAATGTGTATCTTGGATATACCATGTTAAACAAAGGTAGAGTAGAGCTTTCTGTGTGGGGCCACAGAGAAGGAAGGAGTAGAATTTTATGTGAAAAGGTTTAATCCTTGCAGAGGAAAAGCAGGTGCTGAGATAGAGCAGAGTTTAAACTATTTGTCAGGGATATTAAGAGAAACCAGATAAAATACATCCATGGAGGAGGGATGGAAAGGTGTAATTGTGGTGAATATTCTGTGGATAAACGCGGGAGGTAAGGGAGTGTTTGCAGCAGTAAGACTCAGGGTTCTAGGAAATGGAAAAAAAAACCCAAAAACTTGCAAATACTTTCAAAGACTGTCTCAAGATGCTTGATGTCTAAAAACCAAAGTGGAGTCCAGCTTCTTTAAATGTTAAGTGCATAGAAGTATGAGAAGCAAAAGGAAGAAACATGACAAGCAGGAGGAAGATAATGGTATTTGCAAAAATAAAGTCATAGAAATCCTTGAGTTCGTAAAGGAAAATGTTTTATTGTTGATCGAGCTTAGTTTACTTACCTATTTTATTTTATTAATTTTTTCAATGTTTATTTTGGGAGAGAGACAGTGAGCAAGGGAGAGACAGAGAAAGAGACACAGAATCCGAAGCAGGCTCCAGGCTCTGAGCTGTCAGCACAGAGTCCAACATGGGTCTTGAACCCACGAACTGTGAGATCATGACCTGAGCTGAAGTCAGACGCTTACCCAACTGAGCCACACAGGCGCCCCTAATTACTTACCTATTTTCAAATAAGCACACATTCAGTTCAGTCAGTATTTTAAAGTATATTAATATTAGTGTGAGCTATCAGATACCCCGAGTAAGTTACAGCTCAGAAAAGATGAGGCAAGTGTATAAAACATAAAATAAGAGGAACAAACCTAAGTAAAGGGGAGGGAGAGAGTAGAAGGGAAGGAACAGGATTGAGTAAGAACTTATAAAGGTGAACTACTCTGATGCTTGAAGAAGGTAACATCAGAAGGGCTCTGAAACCTACAACTTTTCAGCCCTCCCTCCAAATGGTGGGAAATGGATTCTGTGCGAAGAGTTAGAATATGCGGTCATGTAGGGGCATGGGAGGGCTCGATGCACTTGGAGGACAACCAGCAATGAAGCCGGGTAAGAACCTTCAGGTTGATGTTTCAAAAGACATGGTTAAGAGACTCATGAGATCTATCGGCGCCAAATTGCAAAGGGATTTTAATGGAGTTTGGAGGGCACCATCCATATTCCTTCACCTCTGGGTTCTTAATGTTTTGACATAAATAAAAACCAGAGAGATTAGACTAGATACAGCAGAATTGCCAATAAAGCTGGCATGGAGGAATACAGTTTGTAACAAGAGCTAAGTCGGACTTTGTAACTTTTGCCCATGTGGTCCCAGCAGAGCATGTAGGTAACTACAAGTCTCTGGACTCAAGGGTGGAGTTAATGAAAGGAAATTAGGGACATCTCCTAACAAACTACTTCCAAAGAAATCAGCCAAGCCCAACTTTATGACATACATACAACAACATTCATCCCAGTCTTACCAGGCTTGTCAGAAAGGGATATTCTTTTTAACGCTGCCTTTTCCTTAAAGAGGAACTGGAAATGAGAGTCCTTCTTTAGAAACGTGGCGTGGAGAATTGTCTCCACAGCCACCAGCAGCCCTGACTGCCAGGCGGAGAATTTGTACGGAGTTATTCAAGCACGACGAGCCACTGCAAACTTGGGAGTAGGAGACAAGGGTCGAACTGTGCTTTAGGAAGAAAAACCAGACAACTGCAAGTTCAGTATTTTAGGACAGGATCAAAATAGAGGCAGAATGAGAAGATACGATGCTAGGATGTGAGCCGTGGAAAGAAGAGGAAGCGAGAACCTAGAGCAGTACCCTGACAGAGGCTGTAGAAAGGTGGGGCCAACACTGAGAAGGAGAGAGAAAAGCACACGCTAGGACAGCTGGAAGTGGCAGACAGACAGACTCAAATTTGCATAACTAGATGACTTCATTCATAGAAACGGAGAAGTTATTAGAGGCAGAAACTGCAGAGGAAATGCATTGTTTGTGGGCATAACTTTGAGGTATCTATCAGCTAATCATTGGAAAATGTCCACGGAAATGTCAGAAATGTGGATTTAACATCAGAAAAGAAGGTGACGGCTCAAAGAGTCCACAAGGAAAGTAAGAGGCATCAGTAAATCACTCAGCCTACAGTGCAATGGGTAGCAGGAGCTGGTTACATTATAATTACAATTATTTTCCTGAAGATGAGCAGGAAGGACCTTCAGGGAGAAAGTAAAAACTGATAGCAAAGTAACAGTTCATGTTCTCTCTTACCTTGATCGGAAAGCATCCTTTCCTCAGAGGTGGTTTCAGAATCTCCATCTGGAAAAATTAAGTAAGCTGGTGGCTTCTTGGGCACGACAAAGAGAAGCCAGGAGTAGTGAGGGCAGGGCCACGATTATGATATGAAAGTCATTTAAAAAAATGTTTGTTTATTTATTTTGAAAGAGAGAGACTGGGGTGGGGGGAGGGACAGAGCAAGAGAGGAGGAGACAGAATCCCAAACAGGCTCCACACTGTCATCACGGAGCCCGATGCAGGGCTCAGATGCACTAACTGTGAGATCATGACCCTGAGCCGCAAGCCAAGAGTCAGATGCTTAGCTGACTGGGCCCCCCAGGGGCTCCTGAAAATCCTATGTTTTTTTCTTTTTTTTTTAAAGACAAAGAAACTATAGGACTTGGAGATGCTCAGAGAGCAGGCTGGGCCGAAGTGAGGAGCTTGTGCCTCTAGGTTGTCTGACTCAGGTTGTATTAACTTGTTCACAGTTTGGAGGCACTTCTATTTCTTTGGGCTGTGAGTTCAGAGCAGAGCATCAAAAGTAATTAAAATTGGAAAGTGTCCGTAATAAGGAAAGGCAAAAGGACCCGAAGCAGGTGGGGAGGTGGGGGGGTTGGGGGGGTGGGGGGGGGGAGATGTGATGGTTCTGAAGCAAATAAAGGCATGTGCAACCTAGTCAACAGCAGCCCCTTGGGAGTGTTGCTCACGACAGGGCTTGGTGGTGACACACCTGCCGGGCAAACATGACGAACCCCCCCCCCCCCCCCACACACACACACTTTAGAACTTAAGGTGAGGGTCAAGCGCCACACTTCTGGGCCCAGTTCCTGCACTTTGCGTTGGCTATAGGGAAAGTGACCTCTGAAAACTCTTTGAATATCTAAGTCATGAAATTGAGACCAGTCGCTTTACACTTTAAAGCGGGGCGTCTTTTTATTATGGGCTGCTACACTTCCCCTCCCTGCCTTGTATCAAATGTAAGGACTTAAACCTGCCGTGCCCTCCTGAAAGACGCTAAGCATTCTGGGGATAAGGAGGTCTGTGCCTCATCCTAAATGCAAACACACTTTGCTTTGAAGAGCAGGTCCACTCTGGGCATTTATTGAACCACGCTGACGCTGTGGCAGCGCCCCCGAGACCCGCTGCAGAGGCTTTGCTGGCCTTCCAGTTCCGACCCCAGTTACAAAAAGTCAGATGCCCTTTCCTCTAGGCACCTGTGATCCCTGGAGGAAAGCACCTACAACATTCTTGAAAAGGACTTGCAGGCAGATGAAAGGAAATCCTATACCCATAGAGCCTCTGTGCCCCCGAAGTGTTGATGGAGTGCTGGCGGAGGGGGCGGGGGCGGTTAGGAAGTCACTCTGCTTTGGATGGTAGATAAAAAATACTTCAAAAGTTTCTGCAGAGGTCCTCAGTCAGGTAGGGAACTGGGGCCAGGTTGGGGGTTGGGGGTAAAGCTTCCATCTTTGGAAATGTCAACTTTGGAAAGAAAATCTGACAAAATCTTAGGGAACCATGATCCTGTCCGTTGCACAGAAGTGAGCTGGAGCTCTTACTCGGGGCTTCATGTGCCGTTGTCCTTGGCCTTGAGGAGCTCTGTGTTTAGTGGGGGCTGGGCGGGGTCCACATGGACACTGCGCTGGCACAACTTGATCAGGGCGGGAGCCTGTAGAGAGAGCAAGGCTCTGAAGCCAGTGGGTCAAACTTGTGTTGGAGGAACTGATGTGGTTTCCTGTGGCTGAAATACAGACAAGCCTCTTACCGCAGATAGTCATTAATTCCTCCACTCGTTTATTTATTCATTCAGACTTCTGTGACCGGGACCACAGCTCAGCCCTCCATGAAATCTATAGATGAATGGCTTGTCATTTGTCACCTTGAGAAGCGGATGGCGAATACCTCTAAATTAGTGTGAGGAGACGGAGGAGAGTCTAGAAGGGGTACACAAGAGTCCAGCAGGGAGCCGCCTGCTTCTTGCTCCCTGGGGACATGGCCAGACACTCTGCGGATCTGGTGGCCTGCGGTGTGAACGAGGAATTCACTTCCTGTGTATTTGGTTATGCAGGCAGAGAAGGCTCCTTCAGGTGGAGGGTACAGGATCAGCAAAGACATAGAAGCTAGGCGCGTCCACTGTGTTGAGTGAGTCACTTGCCCCTGGGGCAGGGTGGAGGGGAGGAGGGCAGGGGTGCTATCTGCAGGAGACCCCTGAGAAGTTGCAGGGTCCCTGGATGCTGAGGAGGCTGCGACAGCAGGGCTGGCAGCATGGGGAGCAGACTCTGTCTGCTGAGCTCTTTTGCCAAAGGGCAGCTCTGCTTAAAAATCCGAAAAGAAAACGGCGATTATTTATGTGCCACTGGCAGCAATACGTCGGGGGCCACGAGGAGCAGAGAGTTATTGAGCTAGTTCAAAGCAATCTCGATTATTGAAAATGAATGAAATTGAATTCCACTTCCTACAGAGTCATTTATTGAGAGACAAAAGCAATTAATATTGAAAATAAAATAATTGTGAACTTCTGAACTAAATTACCATGCAGATATAATGTACTGTCTCATCAGTCTTTAAATACTTCATGTATTAGAAAACTGTAACACCCAGCTCGGAGCCGCGCTCCACAACATCATTAGCATTTCTTCACTCGGCTCGGGCCAGAACGCGGTTCTCAGGAGGCCCAAACGAAAAGCCAGAGTTGCAGAAGTGCTTATTCCAAACTTAAAATTCACAGCTATGTTGAGGTTTCAGATTTTCAGTTTGTAAATGAATCCTGGCTCTAGGTAAGTGAGAAGAAGAAAAAAAAAAAAAAAGGCAACCACCACAGTCCCTGAACTTGTAAGGCATCTCACTCTTTATTGATAGAAACAGTAATTTTTGCCTATTATTGCAAAGTTGGCGTTGCCATGCAGTGCATGCTGCCCAGTGTCATGGATGCCAATGGTGAATGGCTGTATTGGTGACCTCCAGCATCCTTGTGTACCCGATTTATATGCCAAGGGCCCTTAAGTATCAAAAGTATGCATCCATCACCTGATGAATGGATCAAGATGTGGTTTATCTATACAATGGAGTACTACGTGGCAATGAGAAAGAATGGAATCTGGTCATTCGTAGCAAGGTGGATGGACCTCGAGGGTGTCATGCTAAGCGAAATAAGTCAGGCGGAGAAGGACAGATACCATATATTTGCACTCATAGGTCTAGCAGGAGAACAGGAGAAACCTAATGGAGGACCAGGGGGAGGGGAAGAGGGAAAGAGAGTTGGGGAGAGAGAGGGACGCAAAACTTGAGAGACTATTGAATACTGAAAACGAACTAAGAGTTGAAGGGGAAGGGGGAGGGGGAAAAGAGGTGGTGGTGATGGAGGAGGGCACTTGGGGGAAGAGCACTGGGTGTTGTATGGAAACCACTTTGACAATAAACTATAAAAAAAAAGTATGATATAGGTAGAGGCGGTGCATATACTGTAACTCACATGCATCCCAACTTGAGACACTTTGTTTTATGAGAACACCTCAGGGTCTCCAGACGGGTTGGTCACCCATTAGCCTTGTTCCTCCCCATTCTGGAACCTGAGCTGTCTTGGGTTGACTTCCCCCAGCAGGGCCGCTGAGGACTGGGGGAAAGTAATTAGGAATAGCTGGAGGGCAGTAGGACTGGAAAGAGGAGGCAGCTAATCAAGGGGCACTATCAAGGAAAGTCTCCACTGGGGCGCCTGGGTGGCTCTGTTGGTTCAGCGTCGACTTTGGCTCAGGTCATGGTCTCAAGGTTTGTGAGTTCAAGCCCCACCTCGGCTCTGTGCTGACAGCTCAGCGCCTGGAGCCTGCTTTGGATTCTGTGTCTCCCTCTCTCACTGCCCTTTCCCCAGTCATACTCTAGCCTCTCTCTCAAAAATAAACACTGAAAAAAAAAAAGTCTCTAGAGAGAAACTGGGGTCTTATCTTGCCGAGCAGCTCTCGGAACAAGTGGAGGGCATGTCCCAGAGTCTTCACAAGCAGGGCCCTCAGCTGGCAGACTGACGCCTCTTGGGTCTGGAGATCAGCCCACAGTCATAGGTGCTGGCTGCCGGTGTGAAAGCCCCTGGGGAACCGGGAGGAGCAAAGATGGGACGCCAGCCACATCGGGTATCCCTGGTTATCATTAAATACTGTGCAAAGAGAGTTTAAACTTCGTTAATGTTTATTTTGAGAGGGAGAGAAAGAGTGCATGAGTGGGGGATGTTGGGGGGGGGGCAGGGAGAGAGAGAGAGAGAGAGAGAGAGAGAGAGAGAGAGAATGAATCCCAAGCAGGCTCTGCCCTGGCAGCACAGAGCCCAACAAGGGGCCCAAATTCCTGAGCTGTGAGATCATGACCTGGGTGGAAATCAGGAGTCAGATACGTACCCCAGGTGCTCAGAAGAGAGTTTAATCTTAAACTCAGACCATGGTGAGAATAAAGAACTCACTATAATCTTCCTGGGAAACATACCCCAAACCTGACAGGAGTCTTTGAGAGCCTGACAAGCAGGGAGAGGTTTTAAAGAGGCCAGGAGAGAGGCACCTCGGTGGCCTCTTTAAACATGGTTGAGTGTCGGGCTCTTGATTTCTTGTGGGGTCATGATCTCAATGTAGTGGTATTGAGCCCGACGTCTAGCATGGAGGCTGCTTGAGATCCTCTCTCTCCCTCTACCCCATCCCCCACCTCCAACCTGGCATGCATGTGTGTGTGTACATGCGCTCTCTCTCTCTCTCACAGTAAAACAATAGAAAAACCACAGAGGGGCCAGTAGACCAATTTCCTGCTGGTAGCATGCTTGTGGCAGAGGGCTGATATGTGCTAGGCCCTCTAATTTAGGAAAAGAGACCAGAAGAGGCGAGGTGGATACTACCTTTTTGAGAAAGCTTTCACAAAGCTGGGAGTAAGGCCATGGGCAAGAGGGGTGCCTCTGAAAACACCAGCAATGTGCCTGTCTATAAAAGGATTGAAATCCAGTCATCAGGAGTTCTGGCTAAAAACATCTGAGCGCACAGTCAGGCCTGTGGCCCACCAGTGTGCAGCATTGGATGTCTAAAAGAGATGACCTTAATTATAAGCATAACTATGGTAGGACGTTGATAAAAAACTGTTCCAGAATATAGAAATCAGGTATCAAGGGAGAGAGATGTATCCACTAGAGTCTTTGTCACCTGGTTAAAAGTTGGGACTCTCTCAAAGCAATAGATGTTCTTGGTATTCATAGTAATGAAATCTTTAATCTATCTCTAACACCTGCTAAGTAGTTGAGTCCTTATATGTATCTCAGGGATGATAAACCTTTATTTTAGTTGAGAGTTTTGCCATCAGCATTTTGGGAGGATAAAATTCTTTGAGTCATTCAACCAAATACGGTGTTATTTGTCTTTGAAGACAAAATACTGTCTCGGTGCAGTCCTTCCTCTATTCCTGCGCAGAATTTCCTTAATGACCAATAACCCACTAGCGTGCATGTAGATTGATTGAATGTAGCACTGATTTCTAGGCCTGGAGGTAAACCACGCTGTCGTATATAAGCCTTGATGGTTAGATCTTTACAAAGTCACATTTCATAGTGGCATTCTCTAGTGTTTAGCCCACAGACCAGGACTTTTTTGGGTTTCCACAGTGATTCAGCCTCAATGATCAGGCGGTTCATTGAAATGTTAGTTTCTAACCTTGAAGCTTACAGGCTTGGGTCTGAGTGGTTCCACTCCTACTCTTAAGCTTGATAAGGGTTTCTGCCAGAAACTTCCATGCTTGTTGCATTCAACATGTGAACCAGATCCTACTGGCAGTTATAAACCAGTTGGAGATAGAAACTATTGGAGATAGGCATTTTAGGAATCCTTTGCAGTAAGCCCTCTGGTGCACAGATTAGGACTGAAAGTAAGATATTCCATTATTAAGGGACTTAGGGTTACCCCCATCATCTTTCAAACTGTCCTTGAGAATAGGAGTTGGCTTTTGGTATCTGAGTTACTTTTCACCACTTAAACTTAAAAACACAAATTCTTATCCCAGGGACTGAGTTTCAAATCTGGAATCTCTTAGAAAAATCATGAGTAAAAATACATACTTAAAGCCTCAGTCTAGGTTGGCTTGCCTCACTGACGGAATTTGCCAGATAACTGAGTAGTTTTCCACTTGAGTTTTTGCTTTGAAGACTTGGCATAGGAAAGGCTTACTCATTCATGGACCCTATGGGATGAGAGCGGCTTCAAAGGATGGAGGAGGAGGACTTCTTTTGTTTCAGTTTCTTGGTCTTGGAAGTGTATTTGCGCTTGCTTTTATCTTTCAAGAAGATAATGAATTTTTGTTTCAGACTCACTGGAGGAAGACAAGACCAAATGATGGAGAAAGTTAAACTTTTAATTATTTTTAAAGAAAGAATATTTTTACTATGGGCAATCCTTGTATCGTGGAGCTTGACCAATAAAGTCCTTTACAAAGATTTTAGATGAGAGTGATTTCTAGAGAATTGTTTAAAAAAACATGTTGCTTATGCTACTAATTGCTTTGAAAGCCTGTCTTTATTGGTGATATAAAGATACACTTCTGAACAACAAAGATTATACACATTTTCTTCTGAATTACACTATTTCTTTCTTGATGGCACCCAAACTAATGCTTAATCACGCACTTCCACTTGGCTCAGGTTGTAAAAACCGGCCTTCAGCGTGAACTCCCTGCCCATTGACTTTCACCTAAATGGCACTAGGGTGCCATTTGGTTAATTATATTTGGAGTTCCAAGTTTGGATTATGGCTGATTTATCAGATGTAACCTTTTAAAGGCATAAAATTAAATAATGGGCAGTACATGTAAAGAAGATTACCTTTCCCTAAATCATCAAGACGGATGGTCTTGTTTTTCACAAATCTTGCAAATGTTGATAGAGTATACATTCTTTTGTGTGTTAAGTTGCATACACTCCAAGTGGTGAAATTTGGGGAATGTTTTGCCAACCTGTGGGTCACAGGAACAAACCGAACCAATCTAAGGACTTTGGGTTTTAAGAAGTTATAAAGCTTGAGTAGTTGGAACCTTTTACCTAGTCCCATTGAACTACTTAAGGAGATCTGTGCTAAATGAAGCAAAAAGATAAAATTCCTGGGCTCACAGAGCTTGGATGCCCACATCAAAACCTAGTAAAAGGCAAATAAGCACAATTGTTATAATTTGTTTTAAAAAAGAGGAAGCAAACATAAAACGTAGGAATTAAAGACCAGGTGTCCTAAGGCAGAGAATGAGAGGGGTGTGTAGGGGTAGACAATCTTATTTTTATTTCCTTTGGTGCTCATTATCACTAATTTTAATTTTCTTCAATACAAGAAAAATGAGCAATTGATTGTGCAGTAGATCAAAATTGGATTCAGTAAAAAGGAAATACATATAAAATTGTTGAAATGACTAATTGCTAAAAGGTCTCTGTTATATGGCTAGGCATAATCTAGACATTTATTTTTATAAGTATAGTTTACTGCTCCTAAATAATTCTTATGATAAGTATGAGATCAATAATCTTGAAAAATACCAAGAGATCCACCTGCAATTCTTTGACCAAGAAGTAAACAGTATTCACATCTTGGCAGATATCTTCTCAATCACTTTGTAATACATGTGTAAATGTTTATATGTCAGTATTTAAAAAAAATTTTTTTAAAAAGGGTAGACTTCACACCCGGCGTGGAGCTCAACATGGGGCTTGAAGTCACAACCTCAAGATCAAGACCTGAGCTGAGATGAAGAGTCCAACCCTTGGGGCACCTGGGTGGCTCAGTTGGTTAAGCGTCTGACTTCTCAGGTCATGATCCCACCATTCTTGGGTTCGAGCCCCGCATCAGGCTCTGTGCTGACAGCTCAGAGCCTGGAACCTGCTTCAGATTCTGTGTCTCCCTCTCTCCCTGTCTGTCTCTCTCAAAAATAAACATTAAAAAAAATTAAGAGACTTGAAGCCCACTGAGCAGCCCCGGCACTTCCATATGTATTTTTACAAGAAATAGGATCCTAATATACACGTATTTTACAGCCATTTTCTACTTTTTAGAATGAACATTTCCCCATGATCTTTATGTTGCTTTACATTACAATTTTAATGTCTGTATGGTATTAAATTACATTGTTGTATTTGTTGCTTTCACCAAGCCACTATTTACGTACATTTAAGTTTCCAGACTTGTACTTTTGTAACTGGGGTTCCTATCCTTTCCCTTTTAACTGTTTCCTCGGGGCACACTCATAAAAGTGAAATTTCTTGGTTAAACTCTGAAGGCTTTGAATATACGGTTAATGATATCCCTCAAAAGATCATACTGATGTATATACTTCCACCAGCTGGAAACATGCCCTCTCTCTCCATATGTCACTTTAACTAGCTTCTTGTTTTGATTTTTAATTTTTGTCATTTTAACAGTCATAAAATGACCATAAAAATGATTTTTATTGTATGTGAAATATAAATATATGTTTAATTATTTAAGATTTGTAATGTTGTCTTAAAACTAGAAACAAAATCTAATTTAGAGGAAATGGGAACTTTTGAGATTGGAGCATTCTGAGGACAAAGTTCAAGGTGACGCTGTTTCCAAAGGAAATCAACAATATTACAAATCATAGCATAAATAGTATGGGAACAAAAAAGACCTGTTTAAAGAGAGCAAACTTGAAATCAGGGTAGAGAATCTTTATCCCAAAGGATCCTAATTTGTTGTAATCTGATAAATTTATTTCTTATTATTTTTTATTTTATTTCTTTTGAGAGAAAGAGAACAGGGGAGGGGCAGAGGGAGATGGGGAGAAAGAAACTCCCAAGCAGGCTCCACACCGTCAACATGGAGCCTGACGTGGGACTCGAACTCATGAACCATGAGGTCATGACCTGAGCTAAAACCAAGAGTCTGGAGCGTAACTGGCTGAGCCACCCAGGCACCCCAGAAATTTATTTTCTTTTAATATTTATTCATGTATCTCTGAGAGAGATAGGAGAGAGAAAGAGAAAGAAAGGATGGCAAGCAGGCTCTGTGATGGCAGCGCAGAGCCTGGAGCCTGACGTAGGGCTCACTGTCACAAATTGCAAGATCACGACCTGAGCCTAAATGAAGAGTTGGACGCTTAACCGACTGAGCCACCCAGGTGATCCAAAATGCACTTTTAAATGGAATTATGAAAAGATGATGATATCAGGGTGCCGGTGTGGCTTTGTTGGTTAGGCATCCAACTTTTGATTTCTGCTGTGGTCTTGATCTCACAGGTCATGGGTTCAAGCCCGACATTGGGCTCTGTGCTGACAGCACCTGGCGGGTGCTTCAGATTCTGTGTCTCCATCTTTCTCTGCCCTTGACTACTCATGCTTGTTGCTCGCTCTCTGTCTCAAAAACAAATCCATAAAAATTTAAAAAATATATGGTAATTTAGAATTCTTGTAACTTTTCTCTTTAAAGAGATTATAGTGGAACAATCTGAGAAGTGTGTATTATATCTGAAGACTATATTCTAATAGAAATAGTAAATGAAAAATTTTAAATTGTAGGCTCTCCCGCAGGCACCTTTGCTTATGACTGGTCAATATTAAAGGATACTAAGAAAGTTGCCAAGTTAGATATAGTGACAGGATGTTGGAATTAAAGGGAATTTGAAAGCTTATCTAACCCAGCTCCTTATTTTACAGGTAACATTGAATGCTGCAGAGATAACGTGACTTGTCCAAAGAGCCATACCTGGTAAGTAAAGAAAGAAGAAATACACACATTTAAACAATAAGCACGGTAAATATCCTGGGCACAGATAGAAGAGAAGTAGGTTCGAGTTTCCATTACTTACTGTGGAGATAAAATCCGACTTTTGGTAGTACAGGAATAGATGAAGTGTTAGGGCAAGGAAGAATTGACCCAATATTCTGTTACTTCAAGTCAAAGACTTGTATTAGGTAGATCCTTTGATAATTCGTGTTTTCAAATGTTTGGCCAAGATGGCTAGGCACGACTATGCTTAAATGGTCCTGAGGTTTCTCAAAAAAAGCTGAACTTCCTTGGCATGAAACTTTGCAGTAAAGGAAACACTGTGGTTTAATTCATAGTGATTTAAGAAGATGGAAGATTTTTGAGAGGGGAAATCTAATTATAGTGATTATAAAATTTCATTGACCCATCATTTCCTCTATTATTCTTTATATTTTTTTAGGGAAGATAAGAGTATATAAGGAATATTAAAAAGAAACATATGAAAGTATACTGGGAAAAAATAAAGAATTGATGTAATTCTATTTAACTATAAATTTTTCATAATCATATTTTAACTTAATCTTCAAGTGAACCTATTGGGTAAATTGAATTGGTTATTTTAAAACAGAATTCCTCTAGCAGTTCCAAGTAACTTCATTGCTTTTTCTAATTCATTTGGAATTTAATGAATTTTTAATGACTTACTACCTTCTTCTCTATATGGTGGAGTTATTTAATGCATTTCCTAATGACTTTAATAACTTTATTTTCTTCTCTACTTGGTGTAGTTACACATTCTAGTTGAACGCTTTAAGATTTATTTTGTTGTTGGTTTTTCTTGATTAGGAGCCAGAATCTTTCATCTAAATTTACATGTAAACTGGAATAATTCTAATAGTGTTGCAGCTTAACACCAATGTATTGACCTTTCATTTTCCATTCCAGAGAGCAAAGAATTTTATACTAATTAAATACAATTACTAATGATTATGGCATACAATTTAGAGAAAAAAGTTAAATGACTCAAGCGGATATAATGTTCATTTGTGAGAATAAGTATGTCACCAGAGTCAAAAACATTTTAGAAAATTAAGAACTTCTCCAACTTGATCATCTCAGTACATATTATAATGAAGCTTAAGTAATTAAAACATTTTGGTACCGGCTTCGAAATAAAGGAGATCCCTGCAACAGATTAGAGTCCAGAATGAAATCTAAATATAGGAATTCAAGGTAGGAGAGAAGTAGCATTTGAACTTGGAGAAATAATGGCAGTCAAGAAGGAGTGAAGAGAAAAGCAGACAACATAAAAGTATAAAATACCATTATGGCAGAAGGCAAAGCTAAAGCCTTTTTGTCAACAAGTAGGGAACACATACACACAGATGTATCCATAAGAATAGGAACCACAGTTCAGTGGGAAAATAGACAAATGATAGGAGTTGGATATTCCTAAAAGAAATATCAGTGGTCACTAGACAAAATGAAACAAGTACGTAAGTGTATTAATACTTAAATACATATAAAAAATTGCGTTCTGTGTTTTAGACTGGCAAAATGTATGCTTGGTAACCGTAAGCCTTGGAAAGAGCCTAGGGCCGTCTTCACTGTCTTTCATTGTAGGGAGATGTGTAAAGTGAAATAACTTCTTGGAGTCAAACTGGCCTCTACTTATTAAAATCTCAGTCATAGGCATCCTATGATCCAACTGCCGAATTTCTTAGAAAATTACTCTTAGAGATTACTCAAGTTCACAAGAGACATGTTCAAGATGTTCATTGTGATTTGTTTGTAATAGAAAAAAAATAGACTGGCTAAATAAATCATGGTGCCTCAATATAATGAAATAATATGTAGCTTTTATTAAAATGCAGTAAATAGGAGCACCTGGATGACTTGTTTGGTTAAGTAGCTAACTCTAGATTTCTCCCTGGGTCATGATCTCAAGTTCAAAGGTTTGAGCCCTGCATCAAGCTCTGCGCTGGCAGTGTGGAGCCTACTTGGGATTTTCTCTCTCTCTCTCTCTCTCTCTCTCTCTCTCTCTCTCTCTGTGCACCTCCCCAGCTTGCTCGTATGCATATACTTTCTCTCTCTCAATGTAAATAACTTTAAAAAGAATAATAAAATGAGGTCAATCTATGTCCGATGGCATGGAAAGATGTTGATGGTGAGAAATTCAAGGTATGTACATAGCGTCCTCTTGTTTTGTTAAAATAATACCCTATAGCTATAAAAATACTTGTCTCTGGGTATGGAATTGGAGAAGTGAGTGGGTCAGTTATTCATTTATTTGGACACTTGTGTAGTTGACGCACAATGTTCTAGTGTCCGGTGTACGGTTGAGTGATGTGACAAGTGTATACTATGTTGGCCAGAAGTATAGCTTCATCTGTCCTATTATTATCACTATTACAACTATTATTTCCCTCCCCCTTCACTCATTTTGCCCAACCCCCCACTCCCCTCTGGCAACCATCAGTTTGTTCTCTCTATTGATAGTTCTAATTCTGCTTTTTGTTCACTTTTTGTTTTTTTTAGATTTCATTAGTGAGTAGAATCAAATGGTATTTGTCTTTCTTAGTCTTATTTCCCTTAGCATAATAACTTCTAGGTTTATCCATGTTTACTCAGATAGCACATCTTTTTCTATAGCTGGCTAATATTTAACTGTATGTGTATAGACCACATTTTTCCTTAGTCATTCATCCATATTGGCAAAACAGAAGTTAAATTGTCACTATTTTTAGACAACATGATACTACACAAAGAAAATCCTAAAGAATTCTACCAAAAACCTATTCGAGGTAACAAATTCAGTAAAGCGGCAGCATGCAAATTTAATACCCAGAAGCATTTATGTACACTCCTAGAAAAAAAAAGGCACAGAAATAGAAATTTGAAAGCAATTTACAGATCCAATACAATCCCTATCAAAATGCCAAAAGCATTTTTTGCAAGAGTGGAACAAATAACACTAAGGTTTGTAGGAAACCACCAAAGACCCCGAATAGCCAAAGCAATTCTGAGAAAGAAGAACACAGCAGGTATCACCATTCCAGGTTTCAGGGCACAGTGCCAAGCTCTAGTGATCCCAACCGTGTGGTCCTGGCACAGAATAGACACATAGCTCACTGGAACAGGATAGATACACAGAATATACGGAAGTAAACCTACCCATAATCAATCAATGACCAAGATGAGAATATATAATAGGGAAAGATCGTCTTTTCAATAGTTTTGGGAGAATTGGAGAGCTGTATGTAAAAGGATGACACTGGGCTTCCCCCCCGCCCCACACACACACATAAAAATAAACTCAAAATAGATTAAAAACCTAGAAGTGAGACTGAAACACTAAAATTCCCCGCAGAGAATACAGGAGCAATTTCTCTGATATCAACCATTGCACCGTTTTTCTAGATACTTCTCCTATGGCAAGGGAAACAAGCAAAAAGTTAAACATTGGGACCACGTCAAAGTAGAAATCTTTTTCACATCAAAGGAAAACCATCAACAAAACAAAAAGACAACCTACGGAATGGGAGAAGATATTTGCAAATGATACATCTAATAAAGGGCTAATCCCAAAATATATAAAGATCTCACACAACTCAACACCAAAAAAGCAAACCATCTGGGGCACCTGGGTAGCTCAGTAGGTTAGGCGTCCAACTTCGGCTCAGGTCATGATCCCATGGTTGGTGAGTTCAAGCCCTGCGTGGGACTCTGTGCTGACAGCTCAGAGCCTGGAGCCTGCTTCAGATTCTATGTCCCCCTCTCTCTGCCCCACCTCTGCTCCCATTCTATGTGTCTCTTTCTTTCAAATAAACATTAAAAAAAAAAAAAGCAAACTATCTGATTTAAAAATGGGCAGAGGACTTGAATAAACATTTTTTTAAAGACGACCTTCAGATGGCCAACAGACACATGAAAAGATGCTCAACATTATTCACCATCAGGGAAATAGAAGTCAAAACTCCAATGAGCTATCACCTCATGCTTGTTAAAGATAAGAAATAAGTGT
Organism: Helogale parvula; assembly: GCA_004023845.1. Classification (NCBI taxonomy): domain Eukaryota; kingdom Metazoa; phylum Chordata; class Mammalia; order Carnivora; family Herpestidae; genus Helogale; species Helogale parvula. The sequence continues at coordinate 146,349 of PJEM01003736.1, read as the reverse complement.
TGATTGAGGATGCGAGGAAAAAAGGGCCCGGTTTGATACTGATGGGAATGTAAATTGGTACAGCCACTGTAGAAAACAATATGGAGGCTTTTCAAAAATATTTCTTAATAAAAATACCACACAATCCAGTAATTCTACTATTGAGTATTTACCCAGGGAAAATGAAAACATGAATTCAAAAAGATACATGCACCCCAGTGTTTATTGTAGCATTGTTTGCAATAGCCAAGACCCAGAAGCAACCTCTGTTTCCATCAAAGGGTCACTATTTTGGAAACTGTTTTTAATATGTGTTCTGATTAAAGGCTCTTTTTAATTTTTTTATATTTTGCAAATGAAATATGTAATCAGCATATAAGCATGGGCGATAACAAAAGAGTGAAAGTAGAACAAAAAAATATAGCCATGGAATTTATCTTATTATGGTAACTCACTGCAAAATTATGTCTTGATGTATAACAAAATGAAATACTAATTAAAAATGCGTATCTTCAAGAAATTCTGCTTTTAGACATATACCCAAGAAAAATGAAAATATGTCTGCACAAAACTTCAATACACGTTTATGGCATCATTGTTCCTAATAGCCAAAATAGGGGAACAACTCAAGTTTTCACCAATGGTGAATGAATAAATAAAATGTGGTGTATCCATACAATGAAATACTACAGTAATAAAAAGAAAAGTACTGATGAATCCTCTAACCTGAATAATCCATGAAAACGCTCTGTTACATGAAAGAAGCCAGTCACAAAAGAACACACACATGATTACAAATATGTGAGATGTCTAAAATACATAAATTTAACCTCAGCAGCTGAGATCTATGCTAGGAGTGTAAGTCCTACAGTGAAGAAGGTATTTTTTTTTTTTTTATTTGAGAGAGAGTGAGCAAGCAGGAGAGGTGCAGAGAGAGAGAGAGAGCAGCGAACACAGGATCCAAAGCGGGCTTTGTCCTCACAGCAGTGAGCTTGATGCAGAACTCGAACTCAAGAACCATAAGATCGTGATCTAAGCACATCTCACTGAGTCACCCAGGTGCCCCTACAGTATTTTTTTTTAAGTTTTCTTATTTATTTTGAGACAGAACTTTAAGTGGGGGTCAGAAAGAGGAAGGGAGAAAGAGAATCCCAAGCAGGCTCCATGCATCCCACAGAGCTCAATACAGGGCTCGATCCCTGAGCTGAAATCAAAAGTTGGACACACAAACCGACTGACCCACCCAGGTGCCCCATGAGGAACGTATTTCATGCCCCTTTCACTTCGCCTCCAAACTTCAGATCCTTTTGGTTTGAGAGCCTATTTGATGGCATTTCCTCTTCTGTAGCCCTTCTTAACTAAGATCAGTCCTGAGTGTAAATAACACCATCTAATCAGGACTCAAATTGTTTCCATTCTTTTTATAGTTTATCTTCTGAGGTCAGTGAAGCTGATGGGTGCCTTGTGGAATATTGTAACTTATCCATCTTTGACACATTTATTCAGCTAAAAAACCAGCGTGGTAACCTGAATAGAAATAATAAGAATGAAATTTGTTGGCCAATCAAAATTCATGCTAGTACAACCTGCTTACCTACAGTTGAAGGAACAATTTAAAGACGATAGCAGACCTAAAGTCTTGGAGCTGGAAAGGGTCTTTAGGTGATTTAGTTCAAGACCTTTGTTTTACATATTGGGTCACACAGACCGTAGGAGGTTGGGCCTTGGACAGGCTCACCTTTTCATACCCAGCTTCAAAATCAGAGAAGCCCTGGTAACTAAGAAGAAGGTGTGGTTTGGGTGAGATGAACGGTACTGATAATTCCTCCGTGATTTAACAATACTTTATTAGGGAGGACCTTCGTTACCGAATTCCACATTACAACCATCTTCCCATTTCTGGTTGCATTCGGGTGTTTGTGAACTTCTATTGTCAGGAGCAGCCACAGAGCTAGAGAAGAGGGGATTAGGAGAGGCAGGGGGAGGAGAGGTAGACCTCTCTTGCCTTTTCGTAAATGCCAAAGCTAATTTCAATGATTGCTTTAGTTATATAATGATAACCAAGATTAAAGCAAGCGGGAATCCACTTTAAGATGAGAGCTGGAATTTTAGATTTCATTATAAGATTGGCATTTCAACAAAATAGTAATATAATGGCGATGGATTTCCATTTTTTCTCCATTTCTGTTGAAATATTATCTCATAAATATACTTTGATACAAAAGAGATCTCTCAATTTCATGAGAGCCCAAGAGCCCTATTTTATTCTTATGCTGACTTATCTCTAAAATATCTTTTTGATGTACAGCTTCAATATTCTTGCCAATGTCCATGACATCAGCAATCAAAAATAGCATTAGTTGTAGGTTTTTCCCATTTAGTTGTAGGTTATCCAAAAAAAAAAAAAAAAAAAAAAGCAGGAGTCCTGCTTAGTGCTCACTCAGACATCTTTTTTATTAGTATTATCGAGGGATGTTTATGGCTCATGCAGCTAATTGTTCCAAGAGGAGAAAAAAATAGCATCCATGAAAGGAGACAACTTTACCCAGTGCTATTCTAAAATGTGTACATTTAATTTCAATGATCTAATGTCAATGATTGCTTTAGGGGCGGAACTATTACTTTCATATATTTTTTTTCATTTTATTTATGTATTTTGAGAGCACAAGTGGGGGAGGGGCAGAGAGGGAGAGGGAGAGAGAGAATCCCAAGTAGGCTCCCTCCTGCCAGCACAGAGCCCAGTGTGGGGTTCAAACCCCCAAAGCTGCAAGAGCATGACCTGAGCCAGAAACAAGAGTTGGACACTTGACTGAGCCACCCAAGCACCTCAGTATTTCTTAAAAGAGTAAGGGTGGTATTTGCGAAATTCTGTTTAGGAGTCAGAAGTTGTGAGAGCACAACCTGGAATGGGGTAGAGTTCTGCATTTCTCTACCCTACCATGCTTTACAGGTCCAAAAAGGGCCCTGCAGACCGCATCCACACGGGCCAGCCTTTCCGGGCCTCAGAAACGGAACCTTTCACCCCCCGAGGACCCTTTAGTTGGAAATCATAATAAACTGCTTAAGTACACTTGATTTTAAGCACTATTCTAGAATTTCATTTTATTTTTAATTTTTTCCCCTCTCTGGAATTAATCCTACTTCCTTGTCAAGTTTTTATTAGTCTTTTAGTTATGAAAACCCCTTGCAAAGAATCGGAGGTTCACCCGGTTTCCTTATCATTCCTATCTATGTCAAGGACTACTTGAGAGAAACTAGCTTTACTGGCATGAAAGAACTAGTTGTTGGCTTAATGACAAAGCTTTTCCTCTAGATTGTCCATTGAAAAAGAAAGCTGAATGCTTTCTTCCCCAAGGAATCTGTTACATACACCAAAACCTAAATGAACCTTTGAAGTATGTAAGAAGCACTTGCTAGTGTTGATAGCATTACACGATTCAAGCATCATACAGGCGTTTTCACTCGCTGTATTACAAAGTCTGACCAATTTCTGCTGCTATACTCATCATGTAACAACCCTGACCAAGATACAGACGTGAATGTGATGGTTCCAGCCATAGCATGACGAGAAGTCATGGCCACCTACCTTATCCTGGTAGGCAGACCCTATAAGTCCCTCAAATACATGGGTAGTTAGGTAATATTTGGTACCATATCTGAGCATCTAGGATGGGAACGTCTTTTATAACTCAGCCGAACATAGGAAAACTGGTGCCAGCAGGCTGGCTCATGGATGAAAAGGCATTGGTGGTCTAACCCCGAAGGAAGATGTTACTTGGCAAGGCTCGTGGTTTTAACGCTTTAGCTTTTTAGATTGTTCTATAGAATCCCTCTCTTTTAATGATAAAAAAAATAATGTTTCAGCGGAAGAAACTGGTACTGCTTTCATCAGTGATCCACTTTCTAGGGCAGCAATGTGCTCTCCCCTCTCCCCAAACAAGAGGATGAGAAAGTCTGACAGTTCCAGCTGTAGGAAAAACATTTTTTTTTTCCTGAGTGACCCAAAGTTTCCTTATTACTGTGATGTCTAAAGAAGCTGCTGCCTTTTCATTTTAATGTGAGAGACATAATTTTCTTGCTGTTTTCCAAGGCTGTCAGATAATAGGCAAATTGCCTTTGATAAAACATGCTTTCAATTTCTCCGATGTAATAATTCAATTTTCATTTTCATGAGGGATTGTTTATTTTGATGGCTTGAGTTGGTTGACTAGGATGTCCGTGTCGAGTGCTCATCAGAAAAGACTGTAGTCTGAGTTAGAATTCAGGAGAGCATATGTTGCTATGAAATTTATTATGTACAAATGCTTTTCTGTGTTTAATTCTTGAGAATCAGGAGTGACAACTCATTTGAGTAAATGATTTTCTCTTGGCTCTGTTTCTCCCTAAAAGTCACTTGGAAACAAAGGTAATCGTGCCACTATTTATTGAAAAATTTGGGCAGTGCTGTTTATTAAAGAAAAATGGGCCTGACTCCTGGAATTTCAACTCCTGTAATTGGAATTTCAACTCCTATAATTTCTGCTAGTAGCTCATGTTCGTCTTTTTAATTTCACTACTCTGTGTGTACACACTGATCTTTCTCTCTCACCCTATCAATACATAAAGCAGATCTCAAAAGGGCTTTAATTAAAAAAAAAAGTTGTGTGTGTCTACACACACACACACACACACACACACACACACACTACATGTAGTAGAAAATTGTCTGATGTCAAAGAGAGTAAACATTATCCATTAAATCCCATGTTTACTTCTTTGTCTTCATTTATCTCTCTCATAATTAAGAGATTAACATCTGAAAAATTCTCTTAATGATCTTAGCTTGCCTGGCCAGTCCTGTATTCACTGAGCTAAGGCAGAGGAGCCCAGCACCCAGCTGTGGCGCTGTGTACCCTTCCCCCAAGCCCTGCCTTAATTCCAGCCAACAGCTGAGCAAACAGTGGACCCCTACCACATGCCACACACTGTGTTAAACACTGAAGACACCCCGGTAATTAATGCATAGGTCCTACCTGGCAGATAAAGACAGATGTGTACTCATTGAGGATGTAGCTAACCTTGAATGGGCATCTGGGAGAGGTAAGCATTGCACGTAGGATATAGACGAAAAAATCTGCCTGGAGGGATCAATTGAGTGTTCTTGGTATATTAAAGGTAATTGCAACTGTAAGTTGAATTATATTCCCTAAGAGAGTATAGAGAAGAGAAGTAAACACAGTTCCAAAACTTGAAGACACTTAATGGTTTGCAAGAGGAGGTAAGCATATGAAAGATTGAAAGGAAACGGGGTACCTGGGTGGCTCAGTTGGTTAAGCGTCCAGCTTCGGCTCAGGTCATGATCTCACGGTTCGTGGGTTCAAGCCCCATGTCAGGCTCTATGCTGACCGCTCAGAGTCTGGAGTCTGCTTCAGATTCTGTATCTCCCTCTTTCTCTAACCTTCCTCTGCTTGCTCTGTCTCTCAAAAATAAATAAAAACCATTAAAAAAAAAAAAAAACAAGTAACTGGAAAACCAGAAAATGTGGTATCCAGTGGGCACAAGAAAAGAATGTTTAAAAATGGAGGAAGTAGTCCATTGCTATTTGTTAATAAGGTCAGAAATATCATCCTTAGGTTTAGCAGCATAAATGTCACCGGTGACACTGACCAGAGCTGTTTTGTGATGAGATATTAGCAAGAAACCAGAGAGAAGTAAATGCAAAGGTGTTAGCAGTGTCACAGACTGCCTTTGATCACATTTTAACACGTTACTGTAATTATTGGGTGTGAGGTTCTGATGTTCTCATTATTTAAAATGTGAGCTCCTTATGTGCATTGACTGTCTTACCTCTGATAGCCCTAGTCCTAGGACTGTACTGTCCTGGAGAAAGTGTTCAGTAACAACTTGATGAATAAATCTTCCTCCCATACCCGCTTCTCCCGTGCTTTCACTACCATCTCCTCTTCCTACATTTGATAGGCTGCCAGGTTTTATCAGGTCTTCTGCAACAACTCTCCATGTCACAATTTGTGGCTAGTTGCAGATGAACTCCCTTTACTCGGAGAAATTAGCTCTTGAGTTAAGAATTATAACACACATGAAATCCCTCCCCTTCCCCTGTCTCCCCTCCCCCTCTGTGTGAGTGTATATACCTCCTCCCTCCCTCGGAACTACTCTTTCTCCCTCCCTATCCTTTGCCTTTTTGTAAGAATTAAAATTCCATCTTGACCCAGAGCATGTAGAAGGGAAGAATCTCTAATTATAGCACTTGTCCCATGAAAAGATATTTGAAAGCCACTTTGAGAACCACAATGGATTGACACAGAAACTAGAAGAACAAATATTAAAGGGGCATGCTCACTTAGCTTCATTGAAAGGCTCGGATTATTAAATGATGAAGATGGTGAGTCTGCCAACTTCCCCCTTGGTTAATGATGCCAAGCGAAAACAAGTGAGGAAGCGGGCATCTTCGCTACTGTTTTCTTTGTCCCACCCATGATGATGTTTTAATCCTTAGACACCCATTAGCTAAAAGGATTTGACTGAGCCTCTGTGTCCTGTGGTGCCGTCCCTCCGTGCAGAGTGCTGCCTGAGCCACTGAAGGATGAATCTGATTGAGGCAAGAAGCCCCATCTGTAATGGCGCCCGCCTTTACCTTCCGTAATGCTCAGGGGAAGAGCAGCATATCTTCAGGATGGCCAATTCCTTATGGTTAGTATCAGAAATGAGCTTATCCATCAGCCACATGAGACTTTTAAAGGGGCGCCAGGGCCATAAACTTTATGAAAAAGGCTAGAGATTGCATTCAGCCCCCAAGCAGATACACACTTACCTTAAACCCAGTTCAGGGCAGGAAGGCTAAATCTTCTTTTTAAAAAACAAAACAAAAAACCATGACAAAGTCAAGATGCCATCCCCCCCCCCACACACACACACACACTTAACAAGGCTTTTAGAAGCTAAGAGGTCAGAGATAGCAATTGTCCGTCAAATCTTCCCTCCTACAGCGGCACAAAGGACAGGAGAGGAAGGGCAAAGAAAGAAATGGTAGAGAGAAAAGAAATTGGGCTGAAAGTGGAAGAAAAACAAGGAAGACTAGAGAGATGTTTCTGGGGTCTGTAGATACTTGCCTGCTTATGAGATGAACTCATTGAGGGGACTTGAAAAATCTCATTGATTTATTCACTGGAGGCAGAAGTTAGAGAAAATCTCATTTTCATGAGCTTCCCTTCCTATCACTCAGTTCCCTGGTGACACAGAAAGTAAACCTTTTCTAAGGGTTTTCCCAGACAGTTTGACATTTTGTTGAATTAACTGGCATATATTGTACCAAATTTATAGGCTCCCTCCTTCCACCCAAGCAAGGAATGATTTCATATTGAATAGAGTTTGTAGGGCGACGAGAGAACTCTGGAAACTTTCTAGGGTGATCTTGCTTCTGAAGCGCACCTGTCTGCCTCAGAAATGTCCCCCGTGTCTCACTGCCTCCCTGCCTGGATATAAGTGGTGAGGGTGTTCTAAATCTCCGCGGGATTATTCTCTGACACCTGAGATCCGTCCCCCGAGGCTCCCTGTGTGTGCACTGTCACAATGTTTTATCTGGTAGATATCAGCAACATCTGAAATATTCGGGGAAAGGTGTAAGGAGGGCACGTTAGATGAATGAAGCATCCTATTGCTGGTACAGCTGGGTCTGTCTTGTTCCCAGTGGCAAATATTCCGTATATACATTTTGAGCCAAAAATGAGCAGTCTGTGTTTTGGTGTGTCCTCCACTTAGAGGCACATGCTATCCAACAACTGATCTGAATGACTGTGAGGCAGCATTGCGTCCGTAGTTGCCCAGGGCCGCTGGGATGACGCTACATGATGTGGGTGGCTTAAAGGAACACATGTGTCAGCTCTTAGTTCTAGAGGCTAGAGGTCTGAAATCAAGGTGTCTGGGGCCGGGGGTGAGGGTATGGAGTCTCCACCTTTCGTATCACCCTGTATTTTCCTTTTCTGTCTTCACATGGCTGCCGTCTTATTTTTTTAATTTATAATAGTTTATTGTTGAGTTGGTTTCCATATAACACCCAGTGCTTCTCCCCACAAGTGCCCTCCTCCATGACCATCAACCCCTTCCTCCCTCCCCCTCCCCTTCAGCCCTCGGTTCGTTTTCAGTCTTCAATAGTCTCTCATGATTTGTGTCCCTCTCTCTCCCCAGCTCTCTTTCCCCCTTCCCTTCCCTGTGGTCCTCTGTTAGGTTTCTTCTGTTAGACCTATGAGTGCAAACATATGGTATCTGTCCTTCTCTGCCTGACTTACTTCACTTAGCGTGACCCGCCCGAGGTCCATCCACTTTGCTACAAATGGCCAGATTTCATTCTTTCTCACTGCCATGTAGTACTCCATTGAGTATATATACCACATCTTCTTGATCCACTCATCAGGTGATGGACATTTAGGCTCTTTCCATGATTTGGCTATTGTAGAAAGTGCCGCTATGAACATTGGGGTACATGTGTAAGACAACCGTCATATTCTTACCTCACTAGGATTTTAAGCTAATTATATCTGCAGCAATTCTATTTCCAAATAAGATCACATTCAGTGATTAACACTTTATCCTTTATTGTTTTTGGAGGGGCAGGGACATAATTTAATCTGTAACAGTGACAATGTTTGAAGTCTTAATCAAATACACTCAGACAGATTTCTAATTCAATATAATATACAGTTAACTAGAAACCATTGATATCAAAAATTGTGCTAGGTGCTGTTTGAGTTATAGGAGATGATCAATGTAAGACACTCTCCCCACCCCGCAAACCTCGAGGTGCCTGAATGTAGCAGTATCAACATTTTTTAAGTTTATTTTGAGAGAGGGAGGGAAAATGAATGAATGAATGAATGAATGGGGGAGGGGCAGAGAGAGGAGGACAGAGGATCTAAAGCAGACTTTGTGCTGACAGCAGAGGGCCCCGTGTGGGGTTCCAACCCACGAACTCTCAGATCATGGCCTGAGCATAAATTCAGATGCTTAATCCACTGAGCCACCCCGGCGACCTAGCCATATCCCATTATTAGATGACTTTCAGATATATGAAAATTTTAGTAGTTCTGCAAGAGGCAAAGATACAGTAGTGACTGATAGTAGCTAATATTTATATAGTACAAAAGTATTGCTGGGAACAATTTTAAGTGCTTTACATTCACTTGCGCCTCATGGCAGTCTGTGTGGTGAGTACAAAGCAGGGCAGGCCCTTTCCTTATGGAGCTTCTCTATTTTCGAGGTTTGTTTTCTAGCCCCTGTGTGTCTAAATGGTTTCATTATCTGTATAACGAGATAAAATGAACTTCATGATCCTTTCCTGCATGTCTAATGCACTGGTACTGTTGTCTCCATTCTTTTGTTGCTGTGGTTTTGGGAAGATGCAGGCACCAGAGGGTTTGGGCATTTAAAACAGAGCTAGAGGGGCACCTGCGTGGCTCAGTCAGTTACGCGTCCGACTTTGGCTCAGGTCGTGATCTCACGGTCTGTGAGTGCAAGCCCCTTCGTCAGGCTCTGTGCTGACAGCTCGGAGCCTGGAGCCTGCTTCAGATTCTGTGTCTGTCTGTCTCTGTTTCTCTCTGCCCCTCTCCTGCTCACATTCTATCTCTCTGTCTCAAAAATAAACATTAAAAATTTAAAAAAAATAAAACATAGCTGGATTGGATTTCACTCAAGATCTTACTTTGCCTTGGGTGGCTGAGTTGACATTTACCAGACCGAGGAGACGTGGGTGTTTGAGGTGCCACCGCCAGAAACAAGTACAAAAAGGGGTCGCTAAAATAGAAGACAACCATTTGAAAGGCAGTGCTGTGACCACTAGAATTTCTATCGGGTCACTGCTATTTCTGTAGTGTCCAAAAGAGAGGCTGGCGCGTTAGAAGAGGGTCACTAAATATTTGTAGAGTGAGTGGATGATGGTAAATTAGCAGGCATTTCAGACCCAAAGCTTAAATCATCCCTTGAAAAACAGAGGTTGTTACGGGCTTTTGGTACTCACAAACAAAATGTCAGCTGTAAAATTAAAATTATAGATTATGCTATGTGGGAGAACTGATTTGAGACTTTGCTGACACAAAACCACACTAAAAGTCCAGCAATATTTCTTTGCCAGACACCCAAACCAACACTTAATAATGCAAATATTTTGTCTGACCCGAGAGGTTAGTTGGTTTCTATGGCATTCCTTATTTCAACTCCTTCGCACCAAAGGAGGAAAAACAAGAAGCCCCTTAGTTCTTCCACTTCCCCTTCAGACCATGGGTCACCTTCTTTTTTAATGGCAATATAATCAGTTGACTTGGAGGAGTGATAATGAATTACAAGATGCGGATGTCTGGTGTGGTTAAAAAGGCAAAAGGTGCAAATGGGAAAATATTCAGAGTAGAAACCCATCTTCCAGTACATGGAGGGACTGTGCTGAAAATCACCTTTGAGCCTAAGGTGATGAATAAATTAAATGGTGGGACATTGGGGTAAAAAGCCAAGCAAAACAAATTCCCAGAGATGCTTGGGAACCATCAACACGATGTCTCAAATTTTTTTGGAATCTACTGTTTTCAGGAGAGATCATGCCATGAGTAGCATATACTGTTTGGAGAACACAAGTGGAGAATGAGCATCTCTTACTTTGCCCTGTAAATGCTCTCCTTTTGAAAAATTCTTATTGCTGGGAGGCCTGGGTAGCTCAGTTGATTTTGGCTCAGGTCATGATCTTCTGGTTCATAGGTTTGATCTCTGAGTTGGGCTATGTGCTGACCGGGCAGAGTTTGCATGGGATTCTCTCTCTTCCTCTCTCTCTCTCCGTCCGTTCCTTGCTTTTGTGTGTGTGTGTGTGTGTGTGTGTGTGTGCGCGCGCGCTTCTTCTCTGTGTCTCTCTCTCTCTGTGTCTCTCTCTCAATAAACTTTAAAAAATATATTATTTCTGGGGCATCTGGGTGGCTCAGTCACTTGAGCATTCGACTTTGGCTCTGGTCATGATCTCATGGTTTCTGAGTTCCAGCCCTGGGCTGGGCTTCATGCTGACAGCCTGGAGCCTGCTTCGGATTCTGTGTCTGCCTGTCTCTCTGCCATCCTCTGCTCATGCTCTGTCTCTGTCTCTGTCCTTCTCTCACAAAAATAAACATTAAAAAACTTTTTTTTAAATCCTGTGTCTGTATTTACGTTTCCTGCTAGAAGGCGGCATGATGGTATGTGCCACCTGCAGTGCCCCCCTCCCACAGTACAGATTACTAACTAAAACATGTTTAATTTTAAATTCTAGAAAAAATGGCTTGTTTTCACTGACACATTTTTTAATCACACATCTGGGCAGTTTTATTATATTACCTCAGAACAGCCAGTTGTTGGCGTTTGAGCCTAAAAAGATCTGAAATAAGGAATGATCCCATTCAAAAGTAATGAGCCCTTTCTGGGGAGCACATGCGAACTACCTCATAGTGATACTGCTTTATAACATCCCAAGGTTCATATATTAAGAGGATTATGGATTTGCAGATGCAGAAAAAGAAGGTGGTGCAAATACTGATAGGCACCTCCTTCTTTTTTCCAGCAGGCATAGATATTACCTCCAGTAGCTGAGAAGGAGATTTCATCCTACACGGACCTATTTTTTCCCCTGCTATTTAAATACTGGCATCCCTTTCTTCCCAAAGAGTCATAGGGACGTCTCCATGATAGAGGTTCTCCAGGACAAGAGGTCCAGAGTGAAATATCAGTAGGGACCAGGCAAGTAATATACACGTGAGAAATGACTTGGGAAAAAAGAGAATACCAGAGTCATAATGAAGCAGAGAATGATTGTTCCTTACCAAAGGATAGTAGGGTGGATGCTAGGAAAGAATGTGGCCCTGTGTGGCCAGGATGTGCGGACAGTTCTCTCTGCCCTCTCTCTTCATGTGTGTGAGATCATTCAAGTTTAAAGTGCCATGCAAGACATCAGTTCCTGATCACTGCCTTGGGATGTCGTCCCAAGGTTCAGCCTCAGACCATTACTTCTAAAAGAGAGTGGACACCATTCAAAATAGGTTCCCTGGGCATAGCAGTTTGAAAAACACTGGGTTAAACAGTTAATTGGCTCTCTTGACTACGGGGCTTCTCAGAACCTTCAATAAATTACTTACAGGGTAAATCTCCAAGAGGAAGTTCAGAGTACCAATCATTTCCCAAACCCATCTGACCTTTGGACCCCCTTGCTAGGGATACTTCATCAAAGTATTTTGAAAGACTGTGCAGTAATTTACTCTGCAGTAAATAATGTGAGTGTAATTCCTGTAAGTGAAAATCCAAGGGGAATGGTAGATGTTGAAAACAAACAACCCCCCTAAAATAAAGATGCCTGTGAGTGACCTTGACAAGTTGGAAAGGAGGCTTTCAAGCTATGGAGTAGAAGAGGGAAATGATTGTGATTGATTCATTGACTGGCTGATCTTGATCATCAGCTACCTGTGAATTGGACTGTCTGGTGATTTTTGGAATGTTTACATTTTAGAATTTCAAAATCAGAGTGTGACTGGAGGTAAGGGATAACCTATTCTGCAGTATTTGATGAAATCTGACTTTCAAGTGTTTCAACAAGTATTTCTCTTGTATCCACTAAGTGCCAGGAAATTTTGCCAGGCATTGAGGAGAGTCTGGGATTTACTTACAGGTCTCACTAATGCCAGTTTTAACATAAATCCAGGCATCAAAGTATGTATTTTCAATTCATAATTTATCACAACGGAAAATTGCTAACACCAAAAGGAAGAGTGTTTTGTTTACTTAAGGGTGTTTCTGACGTTGTGAAAAAAGAATAGCTTGTTTCACAACTATTCCTGAGTCATAACATGACCTGATTTGGTTGGTAGTTACCTAGATAGCTATAAACAATATTTGCTTCCCCATCAAATGCTGATAATCAGAATGATAGGGGGGTGTTCACTTTAGCCTGGACAATCCCTACTGACAATTCAGAATACCACTTCCCCTTTCCTGTTAATTCCTAAGAATTCTGCACTTCTGTGTTCATTCTCTGTGTCATTCTGAACCTCTAAATACTTGGAAATACTGAAGCCCAAGTCACATGCCACATCTCTGTAGAGTCTTCTCTGATCCTTCCCACCAGAAGTTTGAAAGCCCATCATTCACATCTTTAACTTTCTTAGGTCTGTCAGTATTTCTAATCTAAGGGAGAAAATAATAATTCAATGATGTATTCAGTAAATGTATATTAAGGCCCTATTGTGTATTACTGTGCTACTGAGAATTGGAGATGAAGTAGACATCAAGGTAAAAGAGGTGATCGCCAGCCTGACACTTAAAACACAGTATCTATTTGAATATATCTTTCCTGTGCTTCCTTAAAGCTGTAGAATCACAGACTAAATGACTTGATCTCCTATCTGGAGTACAGTGGCTTGTATGTATTTGCCAAAAAGTTTGCCAAGTGTGGGCTAGATTTTTCCCCTTTTCTTCAATCTTAGTTTTCTTTTTTCTTTAAATTTTTTTAATATTTGTATATTTTTGAGAGAGGAAGAGGGAGAGAAACAGTGTGAGAAGGGGAAAGTCAGAGAGAGAGAGGGAGACACAGAATCCAAAGCCGGCTCCAGGCTCCAAGCTCTCAGCACAGAGCCCATTGTGGGGCTCAGACCCACGAACCATGAGATCATGACCTGAGCTGAAGCTGATGCTTAACCCATTGAGCCACCCAGGTGCCCCTTAATCTTAGTTTTCAATGCTATAGTTTGATAATGCTTCAGCAAAGAAGGATAATCTTCCTGGAAATCCTTTGTCCATTCCATTTTGAAGTGCTATTGACTCCCTCTCTTTATTTGCTCTAATTTTAATTTCACCTACAGGTGTAAAAAAAAAAAGAATAATTCTTAACCATCAGGCACAGAGACTACATAAGCTGCAGATGTGGGTTTCTTCCAAGAATTCAGCAAGTGCTTGCCACTTGACAAGAAAATTACAACTCCATTAGAACGTGTCTCCTTCTCTTTTGTCCTCAGGTTTGCTCAGCTTGTTTTCCTCTCCTCTCCCCCATCTTTCTCTGTTAATGAAGATTGTCCTTCAAGCTCTGTTTATCCTTTGAGCCAACAAAATAGTGTCCATGGCAGCCTTATGGTTCCAGCACACAGAAACCTTTCCTCTGCAGTAATTTAGCTGTCACTGTGGAAGTGGTAAAGCAGGAGAAAGATGGATGCTAAGCCTGGGGCATGCCTGAGCCCGTCCCCTCATGTCCCTACATGGACGTGCACTTAAAAAAGCAGAAAGGAAAACAGTTCACCCCAGTTTCTCTGGGCCATTACTGCAGTATAGCCGGGAAAATAATATTTTTACAGGAACTCTGCTAATTGCCAAGAACCCTCTTATGATCCATATAGAGGATGGGGTAGGGGGTGGCGATCATTGGGGGAGAGAATTGTCCTCAAAACCAACTGGAACAGCACATGACAATGACATCTGTGGCGGAATCCCTGGATACCTATCATATCAGCACAATGTTTTGGCATTATTTGGCAGAGGAGGGGAAGTATGAACCTGGGAGCTTCCTGGAGAAGAAGTGGTCGGCAAAATAATAATTTCAGGTCCATCCACCGACTAATGACCATGAACAATCAACAAATTGACAAATTAACTCTCCTGACGCTTGGGTTTGTAGACCAACAAGTTGTTCAATTGTGCCATTAGATGTCTGAGAATGCTGGAAAACCCAATCAGCATCTGGTCATCAAAGTAAATTTTGAATGGTTAATTCAGATAGAGTTTATTACATTGTATTCTCAACATACTTTATTAGGATGAATCAGTCTCCACAGGATTTAAGCCATCGGTTAAAGTAACAAACCCCCAAATTGAACAGTGTCCACACAGCCATTTATTTTTTTTAATTTGGGAGCATTATGTATGCCATATACGTATAATTACAGTTACTAGAGTTCTGTTGCTATTTATTTTAAACAGGTTTTTTAAAGTTTATTTTGAGAGTAAGAGCACATGCAGGGGAGGGGCAGTGAGGGGGGGGAGAGTGTGTCCCAAGTAGGCTCCAGGCTCTCCTCTGAGCCTGACATGGGGTTCGATCTCAAAACCATGAGATCATGACCTGAGCAGAAATCCAGTCTGATGTTGAACAGGCTGAGCCACCCAGGCACCCCTCTGTTTGTTCTAGACTTTAATTTGGCCACATTTAGTTTTCTTTTTTTGAGCTCTCAAGAGCTCTTGATACCAAACACCACTTTGCCCTTGTATACACCAAGTGAATTTCCCCTGGAACTCTCCCTTGCTGAAATATTTCGTGAATAAATGATTCCACGCTCAAGAGGGTTTGAAAAGTTTTCTCATTATGTTCCCATCTTGAAGAGTCACTCGGTGAGCATTTGCATATTAAAGATTTTGAAGAAGTACCACGATAAATTAAATCTTTACGGTTTTTGTTGGTTTTGTAGCACAGTGTTCCCAAAACCTACTAAGCCACTAATATCTTTATTTAAATAAAACATTTGCCGTGTGAAAGAACAAGAGAACCTCGCTCTACTCTGGGAAGTAGCTATCTTACGAACCACAGCGCTTCTCATGAGGCAGATCCTGAGAGTGTGCTGTGTGCCAGAACTCTGGTCCAGCATGATGGGAGCTATCTGTGGGCATCGTGATACCCACGGCCATCAGATTTCCTCTTCTAGTTTTTTTAGATCGTTGTGTGAACCAGAGCTGCTTCTGTCCATCATTTTCTGTGTGTCATCTACAGTGAGCCAACTCTCCCTGGGACCCGGGGAGAAATATGTTGGCCTTCCTCATGTGCTCAAACCCAATATTGATCGTTGATACCCTCCTCAGATGAGAAGTTGTTCTGTTTCCTTCACCTATTCCTTATGAACCAAATGCATCTGAGCAATATTTTTAATACTTCTGTTAAGGTGTAATGGACACACAGTGTAATACACAGATCTTAGAGAAATCAGCGACTTTGATCCATGTTTACATGGATGTCAACAATGTCCGTATCAAGCTAGATTTCCATTCCTCCAGGGAGCTCTCTCACATGAACCGCTCTTCTCCACGTTCCAAGTCAACCTGTGCTCTGGTTTGTTGTCATTAAGTTATTTTTTTCTGTTCTAAAACTTTATAAAATGAGTCTACCATTTTGTATCCACCTGAATATTATGCTTTTTGAATTCCCACCTTTTCAAGCGTTTTTGGTAGTTTGTTTCTTTTCGCTATTGAGGAATGTTCCATTGTATGAATTTTCCTCAATTTGGCCTCGCATACGTGAGTTTCTTGTGTGCTCTTTGTTCCCTAGATGCGTGAGTCAATTTTTATGCTGATAAATGCCATTTTATTTTCCTTATTTTTGGATACATATCGTTTTAATAGTTTTAATATATACCATTTTAATAGTTTCCTAATCTAGTTTGAAGCCACAAATTGTGATGCCTTCAGCTTTTCTTTTCTTTTTTTAATGTTTATTTTTGAGAGAGAGAGACAGCGGGCAAGGGGGAGAGAGAGAGAGGGAGACACATAATCTGAAGCAGGACAACTCAGAGCCTGATGTGGGGCTCAAACTCACGAACCGCGAGATCATGACCTGAGCTGAAGTCGGATGATTCCTCAGTTGAGCCCCTCAGCCGCCCCTTGTGCTTTTTTTCTCAAGACTGTTTTTGATGAAGTCCACTGTTTCCCTTATTGAGTTGGGAGGGATTTTGCATCTATTTTCACCGGGCGTGTTGGTCTGTCACTTTCTCATGGATTCCTTGTGCAATGTTGCTATCAGGTAACAGTGGCCTTACAGAATGAATTTGGAGTGTTCCCCTCCTCTCTAGTTTTTGGAAGAGTTTGAAGAGTGATGTTCTTTATTTTTTTTTTTTAAAGTTGATTTTGAAAGAGAGAGTGCATGTGCAGGAGTGGGGGAAGGACAGAAAGAGGAGAGAATCCCTAGCGAGGCTCTGCGATGCCAGTGCAGGCCACTGTGGGACTTGATCCTATGAACTGCAAGATCATGACCTGAGCCTAGATCAAGAGTCAGACCCTTGCCCAACTGAGTCACCCAGGAGCCCCTGGTATTCTGTAAATGTTTGGTAGAATGCCCTGAAGCTATCTGGTCCTGAAATTTCCTTTATTGGGTGGTTTTTCATTATTAACTCAGTTTTCATATAAGTAATCTGCTCAGACTTTGTATTTCTTCTTGATTCAGTCTTCATCATTGTATAGTTTTAGGAATTTATCCATTTCTTCTATGGTTTCCAGTTCGTTGGCATGTAATTATTTCTAGAAGTCCCTTATGATTCTTTATACTTTGTAATACCCATTGTAACACCTTCTCTTTTATTTATTTTGAGTCTTCTTTTTTGCTCTGAGTCTAGCTGAAGGTTTGTCTGTTGGGTCTTTTCCGGAAACCAGCTTACTTTCACCAAACTGACTATTCTCTTAGTATCTATTTCATTTATTTCCACTCTAATATTTATTTCCTTCCTTGTATTAATTTCAGTCTTAGTTTTTTCTTTTCTAGTTTGTTCAAGTGTAAAGTTAGGTTGTTAGAGATCTTTGTTTCTTAAGTTGTTTGAGATCTTTGGTTATCACCATAAACTTCTCTTTTAGAACTACTTTTGCTGCATCCCATTAGATTTGGTATGTTGTCTCTCCTTTTTTTTTTTTTTTGGAATTCTGTTTATTTATTTTATTTTAACATATGCAATTATTTTCCATCATTTACACTACAGTAGTTACAATTACACTCCAAACAGAAAAGCAAAGTAAAATATCAAAACCCCAGGTATGTTGTCTTTCCATTTTCATTGGTCTCAGTATGTATTTTTATTTTCCTTTTGATTTCTACTTTAATCCACTGATTGTTCAATAGAGTGTTATTGAATCTACATGTATTTGTGAATTTTCCAATTTTTTCATAAAATTGATTTCTATTTTTTAATATTAGGAAAGGATGCTTGATATGATTTTAATCTTCTTAAATTTACTGAGACTTATCTTGCATCCTAAAATATGATCTCTCCTGGAGAATGCTCCATGTATGCTTAAGAAGAATGTGTATTCTCTTATTTTTAGATTGAATGTCTCATAATTGCCTGTTAAATCTATCTGGTCTAACGTGTCATTTCAGTCCAGTGTTTGCTTATTGATTTTCTGTATAGATGATATATCCATTGTTGAAATGGGATATTAAAATCCCTTACTATCATTGTATTGCTGTATATTTCTCCCTTTATATCTGTCATATTTATATTATATATTTAGGTGCTTCTATGTAAGGTACATAAATATTTTAAATGCTTTATCCTTTTGTTGAATTGACCCTTTTATTACTATATAATGACCCTCTTTGTCTTGTGTTACAATCTTTGAAAGTCTTTTTTTGTCTGGTGTCAGTATAGCTACCCCAGCTTTCTTTAATTTTTCATTAACCTGGAATAACTTTTCCCATCTTTGTACTCTGGTTATGTGTATTCATAAAGCTGAGGTGAGTCTCTTGTTAAGTGGTATTTAGTTGGGTCTTGGGGTTTTTATTTTTATTTTTTATTTTTTTAATCCATTTAGCCACTCTGTCTTTTGGTTGGGGAATTTAGTCCATTTACATGTAAAGTAAATATTGTTACGTATGGACTTACTGCCATTTTGTTAGTTGGTAATTGTTTTTGTTTTGTAATTCCTTTGGTCCTGTATTGCTCTCTTGGTGATTTGATGACTTTCGTTAGTGGTAGGCTTAATTCCTTTATCTTTGTTGTATCTAAAATAGGCTTTTGTTTTGTGGCTATTACTATTGAGGATTATATTAAACATTATCTTGTGTATCCATTAGGATATTATTGAACTTAGAATTACTTTACTAATTTTGCCTTTCAACCTTCATATAAGATTTGTAAGACATTAATCTTTCACCATTAGAACATTAGATTATTCCAGATGAATTAAACTACATATTTACCTTTGCCAATGAGATTTATACTTTCATATATTTCCCTGTTGATAATTAGCACCCTTTGGTTTCAGCTTAAGGAAATCCCTTTAACACTTGCAAGGTCCTACTAGTGGTGCTGAACTTTATCAGGTTTTATTGATCTGGAAAACTTTTAATCTCTCCTTCCATTCTGAAGGACGGTTTTACCAAGGACAGTATTCTTGTTCAACAAGTTGTTTTTCCCCCCATCACTTTGATTATATTGTGCCACTCTCTTCAGACCTATAGCTTCTGCTGAAATCTGCTTATGGTCTTATTGATGTTTCCTTGTATATCACAATTAACTTTTAAGATTCTCCCCTTGTCTTAAGACTAAGACTATTTACTAATAATGTGTCTTGGCATGGGTCATTTTGGATTCATCTAATTTGGAATTCTGTGCACTTCCTGGATCTGGATGTCTGTCTCTTTGCTCAGATTGGGGATGTTTCCAGTAATCATTTCTTCATGTGTTATTGACACTTTCACTTTCTCATATTCTTCTGTGACCCCTATAATGTCAATATTGGTCCTGGTCCCTTAATCTAGTCTCACTTTTATTTAGCCTTCTTTCTGTTTGCTTTTTTTTTTTTTTAAGTTTGTTTATTTTGAGAGAGAGAGTGCCAGTGGGAGAGGAGAAGAGAGAGAGATCAAATCCCAAGCAGGCTCCATACTGTCAGTGCTGATCTCACAAACCATGAGATTATGTTGTGAGCCCAAACCAAGAGTTGGACGCTTAATGGACTGAGCCACCTAGGTTCCCATTTCTCTTTGCTTCTGATTGGATGAATTCCACTGCTCTTAGGGTTGGCCAATCCTTTCTTCTGGTTCATCCAGTCTACTGTTGAACCCCTTCATTGAATATTTCAGTTCAGTAGTTTTTTGTTTGTTTGTTTTATATCATTATTTTATTCTGAGAGACAGAGAGTGAGTGGGAGAGGGGCAGAGAGAGAGGGAAACACAGAATCCAAAGCAGGCTCCAGGCTCTGAGCTGTCAGCACAGAGCTCAATGCGGGGCTTGTGAACCCACAAGACTGTGAGATCATGACCTGAGCCGAAGGTGGATGCTTAACCGACTGAGCCACCCAGGTGCCCCTTCAGTAGTTTTATGTTTAGCTCTATAATTTCTGTTCAGTATTCTTTAACATTTTCCGTCTCTGTTGAGATTTTCACATTGTTTGTGCATTGTTCTGCTGGCCTCAGTGACCATTTTATGACTCTCATTTAGAATTCTCTCTCAGGTAAATCACATATCTCCATTTCATTAAAGTCTTTTTCAGAGAATTTAACTTGTCTTCTTGTTTCGAACATATTTCTTGTTTTTGTCATTTTTCTTGACTTTTGGTGCTGGTTTCCATACATTAGATTAAAAAAGACACCTCTCCAAGTCTTGAAAGAGCATTCCCATGTAGGAGATGAACCTTATTTATGTCCTGCCCTAGCCCTAACTCATGGTTGTCTTTCAAACCTTTGTGATTGTTCAAGCAGCTTTTACTATTCTTTAGTGACTCCAAGTAGTTGAAATTGTGCCAAGACCTGTCCGTGTCCCAAAGGGGAGGATCTCAGTCAGCATCTAGAAGCGGGTTGATTGGAAGCTGAACTCTCAGGTAGCAGCATCCAGTGTGTGGCCATGAATAGCTCTTTCAGGGGAAGACTGGGACACGAGCATTTCTGTGTGCTCCTCCTGCACTGAACTTTGGAAGAATCTTCAGTTACTTTCTTTTTTGCTACTGTCCTGTGGAACCAGTGAGCATAAGCGCCACTGGCTATCAGAGCTGGGCTGTCAAGGGATATGTCCCCTGGGTGGTGACCACAAAACCTGAGGCACCAGAGATGTACATCAGCTCTTTTCCGAAAGATACTAGAAACCTGGAGTGAGGCAGAGCGAAAGGTAGCATCTGCTGGCCTCTCTAGTCTCTGGAGAGGAGTGCAGTCATACCCTACATGTGCGTTAACTTAGATGCCTGCTCCTTGGATGAAGCCTTTAGGATCAACAAATAGGCCTTTTTCACTGAAAGATGGGGTGTGTTCCGGTCGGCTTCCTCTGGCTGGCTGGTTAGCCATGGTGAGTCCATGCAAGCCTTTAAGAACGGTCTCTTAGTTCACTGTAGCCTTGGGGGTCCTCTGGATGCAAACTCCACTGGCTTTCAAAGCTGGATGTTTTCAGGATCCTTCCCTCAGGTGGACGGCTTAACCCTTGGGTCACCAGATACAGGCTCCAAGCCCTTGACTCCTTAGTAGCTGGGGTTTGCACACTGTCTGCACAATGACATACACCTGCAAGGGATGGGGTTTGTGGGAAGATTGTGTCTTGGACTCTCCTACCTGCTTTTTTGTGGGGTTTTGTCCTGTTCTCCCAATGGAATTATTTTCAGAGGGAGTTGTTGTGTATGTGTAGCCTCCCACATCTTCATCTTGAGCTGACACCCCATGAATTTACTCTTTCATTATGAATCACCCCTCTCTGTCTCAGATAATGTGCTTTGTTTTGAAGTTGACTTTGCTGTTTATAGAGCCACTCCAGCTTAAAATACCTGTTTCTATGGTATATTTTCTTCAGTATTTTTTGTTTTAATTCTAGGTCTTTATTTATTTTTTTCGTGTGTGTATTTTTGAGAGAGAGTGGGAAAGGGGCAGAGAGAGAAAGAGGAAGAACATTTCAAGCCAACTCTGCCCTTTCAGTGCATAGCCCTATGCAGGGCTCAAACTCCCGAATCCCGAGACTGTTACCTAAGCGGAAATCAAGAGTCGGACATTCAACTCACTGAGCCACTCAGGCACCCCAGTTATGTCTTTATTTTTGAAATGTGTCACTAGTAAAGAGCATAGAAGTGAGAATTGTTTTCTTTTTTAAATTAGGCAATTTAATGTAATTATATGGTTGGATTTATGCATAGCATCTTGCTATTTGTATTACGTTTCTTCCATTTTGTCTTTATAGTTACTTTCCTCTCCTTTTTAGAGATAATTTGAGGGAGTTTTAGTATTGTTTTGCTCCTCTATGTGTTTATTAGCTATACTTCCTTTTGTCTTTTTTTGTACTTGTTTTTTAGGAATTATACATGTCTTTAATTTATGCTAGTCTACTTTGGGTGTTTTTTTTGGTGTTTTTAGTTTTAAAATTATTTACTTTGAGAGAGTGTGTAAGTGGGGGACGAGTAAAGAGAGAGGGAGAGAGAGAATCTCAAACAGGCTTCATGCTGTGAGTGCAGGACTCAGTCCCACAAACCGTGAGATCATGACCTGAGCTGAAACCGAGTTGAACATTCTACTGACTGAGCCACCCCGGCGCCCCATGTGCTCGTCTACTCTGACTTAATGTTATATCTCTCCAACTACAATGTTAAAAACCTCCCAGTGAGATCTATTCATTCCCACCTGCCTTTGTGTTACTGCTCTTCCATCTTCTATGTATATGTGAAAGCACAAGCACAGTACTAGTTTTTTCTGTAAGCGACTGTTCGTCTTTTAATAAATTAAGAAACCCAAAAATATCTGTTTACCCACACATTCGTCTTTATAAAACCCTATTCACGTAAACTTAAATCTCTCTCAGTACATTCCTTCAACCTGAATAACTTCGTATGACATTTATTATAATGTAAGTCCCCTGATGCTGAAGTCTTTAAACATCTCTTAATGTGCAAGTGGTTTTGTAATACCTTTGTGTTTGAGGCATATTTTTATTGGACATAGAATTCTCGACGGTAACGTGTCTAGTGGTGTTTTGTTTTCTTAATGGCAGAACTTTAAAATGTTCCATTGCCTTCTTGCCTGCGGTGTTTCTAATCAACACACGTCTTATTCTCTGTATGTTATCGGTCTTTTCCCCTGTGGCTGCTTTTCAGATTTCTCTCTTTAATCTTTTGTTTTCAGCATTTTTTACAAGTACTTAAGGTTTGTTTTTTGTTTGTAGCCAATTAATGTGTGAGATTCATTAAGCTCCTGGAATCTTGATAGTTTGTAAAAAGTGTAGTGTTTTGGAATAATGTGAAACATGATTTCCATTTTTGTTGAAATATATTTCTTCCACCCCAATCTGTCTCTTCTTTCTTCTGAGGACTCTTGTTTTATGTATGATAAACCATTTATGTTGTCTTATAGATTGCTAAAGCTCTACTTTTTCTTTCAGTCTCTATGCTTCATTTTTAGAAAACTTCTATTGTTCTTTCTTCAAGTTCACTGGTCTTTTCTTTTGCCATTCCTAGAGTGCTATTGATCTCGTTTAGTGATTTTCTTTGTTACCTTTCTGACATTGTGTTTTTTCAATTCTGGAATTTCCAGAAAAATGGAATTTCCATTTCATTCTTTTGTAGTTTATATTACTGTGTTGTGATTTGCCACTTGTTCACTCATTATATCCATCTTTTATTTAAGTCACTGAAAATATTCATAACTTTTAAAATCCCTATTTGCTTATTCTAACATCTATGTGATGTCCGTGTTTCTGTATTTTATAGTCTATGTGTCTTGTGCTCATCCCCCTCACCCTCACTTTTATTATCTATTATTTAATATACGCTAGATGTGATGAAGGTTTTATTATTGGGATTTTGGATTACATTACCATCCTTTAAAGATGGCTTTGTTCTAGTAGGCTATTAAGTAGCTAGAGTTTTAGGTTGGTTTCAGTCTTCGTTGGTATACATTTACAGTAGCTCTCCTTATCGGCCTATTAGAAGAGTTGCCATACTTCTCTAAGGCATGACCTTGACCATGTCCCACCTGGATACTCTGGATATTCAACAACATTTAGCCATGTTGAACCAAAGCGAAATTTCTTCCTGTCTTCTGTGACCTTTGGAACCTTCATTCATCTCTCCCCTGACAGTAGCTATTCTCTGCTAGACCTTAGGGAGTGTCCACCTCAGGATGAAAACCGTATTTGGCTAATGATTCAGTAATTAATCTTTCTACAATATAGAACTAACTGTTCTAAAAAATTTTTTTAAAGTATTGGTATTTGGGAGGGACTTACAAAATACTATTTAAAAAGGGATGTGTAAACTCTTCTTTTAGAATTTATCAGAAAACAAAAGGGGACATTTTCTGCTGCTGTTTGTCCAGCTCTGATTAAATTGTTTTTGTATTTTCCCCCCTTATTATATTCTGCTTTATTTTTTTAATATTTCCAGGTCTTTGGGCTTGTTTCTATTATTAATATGTATGTATACTTATTTTAATCAAAAATTTTAATTAGATTTTAAAGTTAATTTGAGTGCATTTTTTAAAGGAGCAATTGCTAGTATAGATCCCACCATAAATCAGTTTAATCTCCTAAATATCAGCATTTTTGCCACCACTTTGCTGTATACGACAATACATTATTACATAAGAATTGTGAAGAATACATCATTTCTATACTGTCCTTTCAGTAGACAATTATAAGGTAGCGTTTGCAGGTGTTTCAGTTAAATAGGCTACAGATTATTAGGATCTGTCATTTTGAAGATGGCATAAGGTATGCCTTATCCCCAAAGCACAATACCAAGAGGTTATGACTGTGGATATGCGGTCTAAATCTCAAAAATACTAGACCATTTTATCAATTGGGATTTATTCTTTGGCAAGCCATAGTGTCATCTGTTTTATGAAGCAAGGAAACAAAGGATTTCTTTAACAAATGTGGTCAATGCCATACAAAACAATGATTACATATCCTCTTGGGAAGCTTGAGAAAATCATTCTTGGGTTCTCCTGTTTTCAGGTTTTGTTCTTTGTTAATAATGGGTCTACTCTTATCTGTCATGTCATGGAATGGGAAAAATTTGAATACATTGTTCTTTGAGGTTTTTTAGATTTTGGTCCAAAGTATGTTTGGGGAGGTTATTGGTTTAATTTTGTCTTGCTACTTGGCCATTTCTGTCTTCTCTCCTTCCCTTCTGCTTTCTTCTAGCTTTTCCTTATTCTAGCACCTCCTCTGCCCCCTGCCAAATTTTCTCATACTCTTACCCACTCACGTCATTTCCTTTTGTCCTGAACGTAACACTGATGGATAAACACCACCAAATTTTAAAAATCTAATTTCTCAGTCCTGATCAGCACCCTCTTCCTCCCAAATAATGAATTAGAGACTCAGCGTCATTATCTTCTTTCCATCTTACTCAGTAAAAATCAGAAAGAAGTTCTTGTCCTGGCCCCTCCATAATTTTCCAGATTTGTCCCAAGTCCATTTAATGGTCTCCATTCCAAATAATACAATGAAATCTAAACTGAACGTGTAGTCACATGCATTGCTACTGCAATAATCTGGGTAGGCATAACCTCTGTAATAAATAGACTGAAATAAATAATGCTAAACCTGGTAGAAGTTTATTTCTTGCTTATTATAACAACCGACCATAGGCAGCTCTCCCCGGGGCGGTCGTTCAGGGACTGGGGCTTCTTCCACCTCGGGCTTTGCTGTCCACTGTGCCCTTGTGAGTCAGCATGCTCAAGATTGGTTGACAACATCCAGGGTTTTTGGTGGAAGTGGAAAGAGAACGTAAGAGGGTCACTCACCTCCTAATGGTCTGGACCCAGAAGTGGCCCAAGTCATACCCACTCTCATTATACTTTGGACGCGAGAGTAATGAATTCTCATTAGGTCTCATCATGTGCCCACCACTTGTCCACTTGCTACCAGAAGGACATGAGATAGACTGTCCGTAGGAAAAACCAGCTCCATTATTGAGGCAGAGAAAGTGGTCATGGCCCTTTGCCTTCCATATTTGCATACAATATCATTAGATTTTCACAACTTGCTAAAGTAAGATGAGTTGGGCAAGTGAGGACATTTTTCCTCAGACAAGATTTTGAATCAATTTTGAATGATTTATAAAGGAAGCTACATAATTTTTTTAATTCCAAATGTGAGGTTTTGTGTTAAGAGGTTAAGGAGTCCTACTTCCCAGGTTCAGGGCCAGGATCCACTACATCTTTCTTGGGTCACTTCTTAACCATGCCACCTCAGGCAAGTTAGCCTCTTTAAGCATCAGTTTCTTCTTTCAGAAAATGGAAAGGATAATAGTAAACAATTCATAGGCTTGTTCTGCAGATTAAATGAGGTAATACACAAAATTGCTTTGAAGCTTATATGGCACATAGTACATGCTCAGTGAATATCAGAATAATAATAATAGTTGTTACTAGACTCATTCTCTCACCCAGTTACATACATGTTTTAGAGGTGTGAGCATTTTGGGGCTCTGATAGTGACTGTTCTTGACAAATGTTCGATCTCAAGAATAAAAATACACCCCCACCTAGAAAACTCCAGCATTATTTATTTAATTTCATGCCTTCTGCACTTGCTTTGCCTCCTGATGGTATTTCTATTTGTTTTCACAGAAGTCGATATTTTTCCCGTTTCTCCTTATGAAATAGATTTTTATGTGGGGCATGTAAACAGTATCTGAAACAAGTGAAATTAAATTCTCCCAAGTGCGGGATCAAAATAGAAAAGTATGAGCCTGAAAGCATGGTTCACAGGGAGGTTGTCAAGGCCAGTGATTTTGCTTATGGAGAACCCAAAAATAAGTGCGGGGGAGGGGGCCTGTATGTTTGATAATGAGAGATTTCACAGTCGGGATCTAAGACAAGGGGTCAAATTCATATGGATAAACACAGTATTTGGCTAAAGTTTTTTGATCCAAGGAAGAGCTTCATTTGGTTTTATATTCGCTTATTCACACTTCTCCTTGCTGTTTTCTCAATCAATCCTCCAGCGACTTGATACACCATGTCTAATTCTTCATAAATCAGCCGAACTTTAGAGTGATATTGACAGGGGCTTTGCGGACTCCATTGTTTCCTGTCAAGAGTTTTATTCGGCTTCAAAACAATTTGCCGTGAACGCCCTTGTTTGCAACACTGGTCTTTGTTTGGACTGAAAACTTTGATTTATAACTGTATGTAATTGATGGCTGTGGGGTAGGGGGACTATAGCCCATGCTCCTCCTCTTTTAATCTAGCTTTGCCTAGAAATCCATGTAGGGGAGCATTCTCCAGGGAACCGGGCTGGGAAATTTCCCGTATACCCAATGGGAGGCCATTAATCATGGCGAGGAGTGTGTTTGTGAAAGTAAAGAAAACAAAAGTCAGACCACCTCAAGATGGCTTACCAAAAGAATAGATGTTAAAGCTAATGTATTCATTGTGGCCTCCTTATAAAGAAAAGCGGAGCTATTTGGTGAACCAGATATATTTGCTATTCCGAAAGTGAAATTTGACATTAGGACTTCAAATTATTAATATTGAAAAGCCGCTGTGGAGTCCCTGAGGAGTCGCTCAGTCGTTGGCTGGGGAGCAGTTGAAAGCTCTTTTTAAATGGCACACCTCTCTCTCTCTCTCTCTCTCTCTCTCTCTCTCTCTCTCTCTCTCTCTCTCTGTCTTTTTTATTCTAATAATGAAAAAAAAAGGAAAGGAAAATACAGATTTTTTTTGACAGCTGCCTCACAATGCAGCGTGTGGAACCTGTCATTTTAGTATTTGCTATATTTAAGGCCCTGTTCCTCCTCACCCTGCCCCTTTTAGGTTTTACTAATTCAGAAAGAGCCCATGGAACTTTCTGAGTTACACATTTCTTCAGAGTGCAAAGCTTGATAGGAAGATTCTGGAAGCAGTTAGAGATACTTCTCAAGGGTTGGAAAGGACAGTAAGCCGGTTGGATTTCTTTAATATTCATCATGACGATCTCAGACTTGATCACTTATTTTTGGCTTATTTTGTTCCTCCATTAAATTATTTTGCCAGGTAAACATAGTGCATGATACTTCAATAGCCTATTTAGGAAAAAATATATCTATGCAGTTTTGCAAATGAATTACAATGACAACATGCGAGTGATCCATCAGTATTTAGGGTAAATTATAAGTGGTTTAGGTACAGAAAGCATTCGAGGGATTGAAACTGTTGACCCAGCAGGGAGAAACAAAGGAAGTAACAGAATCAAAGAGAGCTATAAGCACGGACAGGGACTGGATCGCATCCCACAAAAATATCCCAAATTATGAAATAGCGCTTAATGTCAGGTCACCTTATTTACTAACCAAACTGGGTTGTTGTTGTTTTTTATCATTAAAGTGGCCTTTCTAGTGGTCTGAGGCAACAGTGTTGGAGTTTATTTTCTTATGCACCAATTGATATAGGCATTATTTGAAGTTGTTTTATTTTGCATTGTTTGATTTCAGTGAGATTCAGCAATAATAGCAAGCCTCTCTTTGGAAGAGAAGCCAGGAATATTTTCAATTTATTTCTTCCTCTTTAAAGGAGTTTGAACTGATAAATGGTTCCCATGTGAAAGATGCTAAAGCAACATGGAAATAGTGCCTTTCGTAGATTGTGTTCCTTGTTAAATTAGAATCCTTTGAAATCAGGAAAAAGACCGTTTCCAGATGTTGGTACATTAGCACTCCAAGTCCCCACACAAATCAATGGGCCTTGGAGAACAATTCCTTAACACTGACTTGATGTGGGATGTAACTTCAATCCTGGTCCACTGATGTGACTTCTCAGAAAAAGATTCATTAACCAAATGACAGAAAGCAGTAATTAAAATCCATAGTTAATCTGAATGAAAGCAGAAAATAACACCGAGGTAGGACAACTTTGAAGAATTAAAACTCCATTTCCTGAAAGGGCCGAGAGACCCGCTTTGAGCTACCTTATCATCAGAAAGAACTTGGCGCCTTTGCATATCATCAGAAAGCTTTGCTCAGAATAACTCCCTGGTAGAGAGGAGACGCAAGCCTTGAACTGTTTTTTATTAGTTCCTTCTGAAGAAAGGAGAGTGTTTGAGGATAGACTCTAATATGGGACACTTTTAAGCCTCTCCAAACTTCTGATATTTGTACTTTGTTCTAACGGCTTTGCATTTCAAAACCAGTATTTGTTTGACACAAGTATTCTAATCTTATGAATTATTTCACTACCTATGTTCAATGCGTAACTCCCCTCTTCCCTCCCTTGCCAAAAAAAAAAAAAAAAAAAAAAAACTCCTTTCACTCTACTCACAATCCCCTGTGCTCTTAAGAAGTTAAAGCTTCAGAACAAAATATGATTCTGGACGTTTTCCATGAACCGCCTTTCTGTTGTCTGATGCTGTCATATATGGATCTTGTTGCCTTGGGGGACAAGAGTTTTTATTAGACTTGCAGGATGGAGTCCTTTAATAGACAGCCGATGCACCTCCTCTCACTTCCTGGATAAACAGTTCAGATTAGACAAAAATAAAATATTCGTGGTTCTAAAGAGACAAAAATGCCCCCAAATGAAGTATCACGTTTTAACCCTAGGTAGGGAAGACTCTCAGAAACAGCCAGTGTGCACTTAAATAAATAAATGCTGTATGGTGTATTGTCACAGGCTTCTCCTTTTCAGACTCCCACTCCATTTTTCATGTGGGGGGAGAGACGGTTTCCTTTGAAAAATGTTTAAGGTAATCCATGATCTCCGAAGTACTAGATTCATAGTCTTAAAATAAAACATGAAGGCTACTGGCCGTGTGCCAGAAAAGCTGAACTCCGTTAAAGGACGTAATGAACAGTCATAGCTTCGCGTGCAATTATTTAATTGGGGAATAGATTTTTCTATCAGTGTCCCTGGCAGTAGCAGCCATTTGATCCCGAGGCTTGGATTAAATGTTTCATCAGTAGTGCCTATTTAAGGATCTTTATGGAACAACAAGTCAGTCCCCTGGGCAAGCCCATGTCAACTGCAATAAAGAGATCCGCACAAGTGAGGGAGAGGTGGGTGGTTTTTTTTTTTTTTTTTGCAATATGTACAGAGCATTGAACGTGCACTGGGTTAGCTCAAGGCTTTCTGGGGTTTGAGGGCGCACAGTCTCCTGATGGCAAAGGTTGGAAGCGGAGCTCTGTTTGTCCGTGGGATTTTATGATTTCCTTAGGAACATGAATTCACAAGCTATCACCCTCTTTCTGAGCACAGGTGAGTCCTTGCAAACAGAAAAATGGCACAGAAACTGTGAGTTGCCTTTCTTCCTGAGGAAATAGCTGCTTTTGAACCCTAAACTGGACAGCGCATTGCTCTATGCCTTCTTCAAAATCCACTGTTTCTCAAAGGGTAAATGTAAATTTTATAGACTTGATGATCTTTTAGTTTGGTTAGGTCTTTTCCCCCACTTGCTCTCTGAGTGATCATAGACATAAGTGCGCACGGAGGGAGGGCTGGATTATTTGTGGAGTGGGCACTAAAAGGCATTCACATTAAAACCGCTGAATACGCTGAAAAGCATTCTGAAAACTAAAATCTGAACATCTGTATATTTTTAAGAAGGCAAAAAATGTAATGTGTTGGTGCTTTCAGTAACCATATAAAAGGGTTTTAGTTTGGGGTTTATTTTTCCCTCTTGACGTTGTGATCGTATTTCTTTGGTCTGCATCTTCTGGAAGTTATCTCAAAATTGATAAAAATGCATCCTGCGACACAGTTGAATCAGAAGATGTTGTGTGGAGATTTATTTTCAGGATCTGGGGATGTGTTTGGGCACGCTGTTTCACTCAAATTAAGAAACCAATTGTGGCACAGTGTTCTTTTATAGACTTCTAGTATTTGGATAATTGAATGGCTATGCTCTGCCTCACTCTAGCTTAAGAGGCATCTTTCCCAGATCGGGGAAAAGTGGAAACGGGGGCTTTTACAGCCAGGCTCTAGGAATCTGCTGACAAGGTATTTAGGAGAGACCGAGCGGTCCTGTCGGTTGCTTAGAAAAGTTCCCAAAATCTTCCCCATCTGTTAAGTGACGGGGGAAAAAAGCATGCAACCCAAAAACTTGTAAAGGATTGTGATGTTTGAGCCTTTTCGAGAACAGGAGGACAAGACAAATACTCCACATGCCTTTTCCCCTCAGTTTCAGGTAGGACATTTTGTTTGTTCATTTGTTTGCCAACATCTTTAAAAAAAAAAAAAAAAAAGGTTCTGTCCATTCTGTCCTGAATAAAGCTTGCAAATGGGCAAGCGGGCGTTCCTCCAGAATTTAGAAAAAGTTGAAGTAGAACCTCATGTCTCTCACTTTAATTTTTGCTCCTGTTTCTAATACCCTCTTTCCCAGTGGGCGGAGAGGAGATATAGGCTGGACACGCCTGTCCTGTCCCCACACCCCCAAAGGAAATGGTCAACTGGGACTCAAATTCTGCCCTTGCTCTTTTTTTTTCTTTCCGGAAAAGAATGTAAATGTAAAGGCAACATTTGGAGTCATGCAGAAACTTTGTGAACACCTTATTTATGATAAAATATGCCTCCGAGAGAGGCATGCTGTCCCGCTCTGTTACTGCTGTTGGCCATCAGCACAGTATTCCGCCGAACACATTCCCGGACAGTAATGTCACCTCGTGTGAGTTCTAGGTGTGAGGGAGGATGTTCGATGCGAGCGTTGTTTTTCCATATGTCCTTAGTCTCTCACGGTAACTTAGGGAGAGGCCTGAGCCCGCAGCCCACAACAGCTAAGCTATGTCTTAGAGCATCCCAGGGAAGGGGGAGGAGGACGATTTTCAATGACAGGATTCCACCTGCCGTATTGGAGTACGTGGCGTTCCATCTGCACTTACCGCGCCAGCGTTGCTCACGATGGTACTGACTCTGGATTAGTCTCTTATTTCCATGGCCCCTTCCTCTGGCGCAGGTAATGAACTAGAACTCTCTTGCTCATGGTGGACAGGAAATTCTTCATGATTTTTGCTACCATCTCCACTGGAAAATTACATTTTACTTGTTTCCGTTTTAGTGATGTGATCTGGCACCTCTTAGAACTCTGTTTTCCTTTTGTACAAGTATCTGGGTTGTGGTGGATTTACATTTGTTTTTACTTGAATCTTCATCAACGAAAGTAAGGGGTGCTACGCCTCACGACCCCCTTTGGAGCCTGGGGCTTGTAAATAATCACAGCATTCTCCAGAATAAGATAGAGGATTCTGGAGCATGTGGGTGGCTCAGTCAGTTGAGCACCCAACTCTTAATGGCTCAGGATTATGATTTCACAGTTTGTGGGATCAAGCCTCATGCCGGGCTCTGTGCTGGCAGTGCAGAGCCTGCTTAGGATTCTCTCTCCCTCTCTCTCTATCTCAAAATAAATGAATAAGCATTTAAAAAAAAAAACAAGATTCCTCCTATGACTAGCATGACGCTGTGATTGAAATGCCTTTCGAGCACCTTCTTCTTCTTTGCTAATGTGTGATGAATCATCCATGTGCTTACACTTACCAAATGCCTACTGTGGGCCTCCGTGAGAGTGCAGAGGTGTTTAGGACAGTTACTCTCAAACTCTAGCATGCATTCAGATCCCTTGGGGATCTTGTTAAAATGGAGATTCTGGTGCAGAAAGTCTGCGGAGGGGCCTGAGATTCTTCAGTCCTGGAAATTACTCAAATGAAGTCAGTACTTCTGGTCTGTGGGTATCAAAGTTGTAAGAACCCTCCATGAACTTACACCATACCAGGTTTTATGTGACCCCGCACAAATAACAGGGGACAAATTGTAGGAAGGAGACATTTAGCTAATGCTGGTCACCTCTTGCTTGTAAGTCACATTCTATGCTAAGTGATGATGGTGTGAACTCTGATGCTCGTGATTCCCTCTATATGCTTTGAGAGACAAGCATATCAGCCACTCATTTCATTAGACTGTGACTGTTGGAGCTCAGCACCAAGAGGGGAGGGGGAAGCTATGCGTGTGGGGCCAAGAGGCATCGCAGAAGTGACTTTGTGCATCTGGGTCTTGAAGGGGAAGAGGTTTCCGAGCTGTATCCGTAGGAGAGTGTTTGTTCAATGGCATAGAGGCACGGTGCAGCACGGAGCTCACAATTCCTGGGGCAAGGGCTGCATGTGTAAGGAGATACATCTATCAGGAAATGTAGTTCATTTTTATAAAAAAAAAAAAAGAGAGGGGTGGCAGGGTGCCTGGATGGCTCAGTGGTTAAGGATCTGAAGGGTCTGACTTCAGTTCGGATCATGATCTTGCAGTTTGTGGGTTCAAGTCCCACGTCAGGCTCTGTGTGCTGACAGCTCGGAGCCTAGAGCCTGCTTCAGTTTTGTGTCTACCACTGTCTCTGCTCCTCCCCTGTTCATGCTCTATCTATTTGTCTGTCTCTGAAAAATAAATAAACATTAAAAAAATTTTAAAAAGCATATGCTAGCCATTTCCCATTTATTAGTCCTCATCTTACAATATATTCGAAAGAAAGTACTATGTTTCCCATTTTGTGGATAAAGAACCTGAGGTGCGGGGAAAATATGGAATTCTTTGGCAGATGTACAGTTTGTTAGAGGCTGGGCTGGGTTTCAGCCCCCTAATCTCAATAACATCAAAGCCCTGGCTACTTCCTCTTTGCCAAGCTGGGGGAAGTCTGCAGAGGCCAAATCACAATGAGCCTTATAAACTGCGCTGTGGAGGTCATATGGAACCCCAAGAACAGTGGGAAACCTTGGAAGACGAAGACAGAGAGATAGCGTTTGGATTGCTGAAAAAATACTCAATTATCCTGTGTAGGGGTAATTTTAAAGGAGGCCTATGGAAATAGATGAGAAATGGATTACCATGAAGCACCCGAAATTGTTAGCCCATGGGTGCTCTGGGAAAACATGAACCTCACGGAATTTAAAGAGCTTTCAACCTAGTCCCAAATAACTTATATATACAAAAAAAAAAAAAATTACCAGCTACAAGTTCCCAAAGATTCCTCCAAGTTTTGACTACCCACCAGCATGTAGGGTATCTGAAGAGCAAAGCAGCCTGTAAAGGCACTGGCAGGTGCAGGAGGCGGAGCCCCATAATCCTAAGGGCGCTGCCTCAAGACCCAGCCACTGAGTTATTCAAGTGAGTTGAACCTTCACCCACCTGTAAGTGTCTGTGGTCCGCTTAGGTGAGGTCTGCCTGATGCTGTGTTTCAGCCTTTCCACCGTGAATCACCAACCTCTGTTTGAAAATCTTCCCAAGGGAAGGGCTTCTGTGCATCACGGGATGTAATACATCCACCCACCACGTGTGCCGTAACAGTCATTTCTGGAGCACGCCCCGGATCCCGGGAAATAGCGAACTTGCTCTGGAGGAACCCCATGAGGAAGGCAATGCCATGCTTACTGTCTTTACGCAGAGGGAAAGTGCACCACCGAGCCGCTAAGTTAACTTGGTCAGTCGCAGAGCTGGTCAGAAGCAGGGTGCCAACTCGTCTTCCTGCAGGCAAAGCCTTTCCATGTCACCCTGGGCAGCTCCACCCCCCTTGCTATGCCTTATGTCTATAGGCCCCGTCCTAATTTTCAAAACCATTTTACTCATTTGATGTATTTTTCTTGGTACTGGTGCTTCAGAGGCAAGTAAAGGGATAGTCACCTTGAAAGAGAGACAAGGTAAATAGGATTGTCCCAAAGTCGCAATTAATAAGAACTATTTCTCTTCCTCCTCTTCCTCCTCCTCCTCCTCTTTCTCCTGGCTTCTGGTCTAAGGTTTTTTCTCTTTATCTCCAGGCCTCATTCCAAGGTTCAGTGGTTCTTAAATTTGGCTATATTTGGTAATCGCCTGGAGATCTTTGAAAATACAGGTGCCTGCCTTTGGAAACAGTGAATGCCTGCGAACACATTCTCATTCTCTTGGTATATGGTGTATCTGGATTGTCGAAGTTGGTGAGATTCTAAGGTGCAGCAGGGTTTGGGAACTATCAGCTTATCTTTTGACGTAGTAGGTTCGGGATTGGTTAAGAGCAGCCATTTTGAAAGCATGGTTCCTGGGCCAGCAACATGAGTACCCCTTGGGGACTTACTAGAAATGCAAAGCTTTGGATTCCTCCCTAGACTTCTACATCAGAAACTCTGAGGGTGGAGTCCAGAAATCTGTGTTTTAAGCAGGTTTTCCAAGTGATTCTGATGCAAGCCAACCCCTTTGGCCATCCTTCCTCCCAATAGGTTTATGGTGTAGAACATGGTGACCAGCTGTCGGCTATTTTTACTGAGGCCAGAGCCCAGGGGAGATATATTTAAACCCAAATGACAGTACAAGGCATTCAGATTTGTATTAAAGATGGATATCCTGGTAGTGTAGGTTGCCAACTGCAGGAATAAAAAAACTGAGGGAGGATTCTGGAATCTTTCTGGGGGTGGCCAGAATACTGCACCATCAAAAAGAAAAAAAAAAAAGGAAAAGGAAGAAATTGGCCTCTGGAGAAAAATGAAAGCATCTGACTTTACTTTCGTCATTTACAGCCCTTCCTTCCTGCTCTTTGAAGTTGATGGTGATGTCTTCCTAACTGACACCTCTTGTTTTCTCCTGAAATGTCACTGCTGTTAGTCTCTGTCTTCCAGGTAGTCCCGAGTTTATGGTGGAGAGCAGACATCTACCGCCTGAGAAGTGAAGGGCTGAATTATGGATGGCAAAGTGACTTTCCCCTGCCTCTTTCCCATTACTGGGCCACTAATTGGCATCATTTCCCGGCTACCGCAATTTTTTTTCAACATTATAATTTTAAGTAATTCAGTATATTAGCCAATTTCCCTAATGCCCTCTGTTACATGTTCATCCAATGTGGCTGGTTTTTGTCATATGTTTCCAAGTATCCCCCCCTGGAGTTCGCTCAGCTGCTTCAGCTGGCTTAGCCGGGCTCTTAGGACAATGGTTTATGAAAGAATTAAGGGTTCAGCATATTGGCGTGGGGAAGGTGTTAATGAGATACCATTGTTTAAACTGAGAATTTGTAAGACACTCCCCCCGGGGGTGGGGGAAGGGAAATATTTATGCAAGGCTGGATAGCACTGCAGCGACTGTGGGAGGAGTTTGGAGAAAGTGTATCGAAATTAGTAACTTTAATACAGATTCGAAAAGCTCTAGCTGGATGACCTTAGTCATTAGTCACCAATCTTAAAATGCAATATAATATATGCAAAATGCTCCTCCATAATTTAGTAAATTTTAAATTATTTTTAGTTGTACCTGTTTCAACCAGTAGCTGACTTCGAGTTTTGACTTTGACATCATTTGACTTACTCTGTTTTCATCATGCAGTGAGGAACCTGTGTTTAAAACGTCGTGAAAATGCTCAGGAAAGGGAGCAAGAATGAGGGGGGTAAAGGACAGCTTACCTGGGCTGGGTGGGTGTTTCATCTCCTAGTATCTCAAGATGATTAATCTGGGGGTGGACCCTGCATTTTAATCATCTGTCAGCTGAGGCTCCTGGGAAGACTAATCTATTCATAGACCAAACCTTGTCAAAAGCGAATAGGCCCCTCAGTAGACAAATGGTAAGTACTCATTGGCGAAGAAGTGATAGGAGATACGAAATGATGTTTCATTTTAAGCTTCCTGAAACCTCTTCCCCAGCCTGTGGGGTTGTATAAGGAGGGCCAGAGAAACCTTTATTAATAGCATTCAAGAATTAAGTAAGCAGCTCAGACATCCTAGTAACACATTGCTTTATGAGTTATTTCTTCTAGGTCTTTGTAGGGATTGAGCTGAAAAGGGTGCAAGTGATTTGAAAGGTAGAAGAAGAGCAAGGGGCGATGATGCAGGGAAGATTCTGCCCTTGTGTTGCCATTTTTGTACCAGAACTCAAGGACCCACTGGCACAAGGGGTCCCTGCCCTCATCCTGATTGCGCACTGAAACTCTGAAGGACACAAATCAAAGCATTTGGTGACCACACCCAACAACTTCAAGCAGAGAAACTGAAGGAGCAGCTAAAAAGGAAAGAACAAAAAGCTTAGGTTAAAATAGGAACCTAGCCATATCCTCAGGTGCTAAAAAGAGTGATGTGGAAACATTTGGGGTGTCACTTGAATGTTTATATAACATAATCTTAACGGCTTTATCAGGGGAGGGGAGGAAAATCGATTTCACTAAAATTGCATAGGAAAATGTCTGCAACTGAAATACGTTCCAACTTTACAATGAAAAACCAGCTACTTCACGGGGGTCAGTGACCCCAGTAAAGTGACCATAGACTCGTGGGCATCATCCCGTCCAGGTCCCAATGCCACTTGGGCTCCCCGACTCCCCGCTGTCTTCTCTTTAGTCTCAGTTTCACATCAATGTCCCAGGTCATAGTGATTTCCCCTTTAGGGTATATAATTTTTACCTCCCTTTGTGCTCCTCCGACTCTCATCCCTATTTAGGAATTTGGGAACTGAACTCATGAATCTTGAGCGGTAGTACAAACACTAGGCTGGTCTTTAAGAGGTAAAACAGCAGTTCCTACGCTCAGGTTGTTCATTGTCCTTTGAAGATTCAGACACGGAAATGACCAGTCATGGTACCATGTGATCAGCACTGACAACTTTTGTTTGCTGGTTTTACTTTTAATAAATATAATATAAATGAGTTGGGTGGTTCAGTCAGTTAAGTGTCCGACCTCAAGTCATGATCTCACGGTTCATGGGTTTGGGCCCCGCATCTGGCTCTGTGTTGACAGCTCAGTGCGTGGAGCCTGTTTCACATTCTGTGTCTCCCTCTCTCTGTGCCCCTCCCCAGCTCATGCTTGCTTATGCTCACTTGCTCTCTATCTCTCTAAAAAATAAACATTACATTTTTTTAAATAAGTATAATATAAATGCAGAGGATATAAACTGAGCTCCTGGGTGGCTCAGTTGGTGAAGCATCTAACTTCAGCTCAGGTCATGATCTCACGGCTTGTGAGTTCAAGTCCTGCATTGGGCTCTGTGCTGACAGCTCAGAGCCTGGAGCCTGCTTTGGATTCTGTGTTTCCCTCACTCTCTTGCTCTGTCTCCCTTCCCCCTCATGCTTGGTCTCTCTCTGTCTCTTAAAAATAAATAAACTTAAAAAGTATAATCTACATGTAGAAAAGATTGCCCATAGGACTGTGGGCTTTCTTGCACTAAGGTACAAGGAATGACCTTAGAGCATCTCTGAGTGTACCTAAGGATTCTGGGAAGGCTTCCCACAGGAGGTGAAGCTGGAAGTGAACCCGAAGAGCAAGGAGTTTAGGCAGGTAAGGGTAGGTAGGGGAACAAAGGGTGGGTACTCCAGGTCAGGAGTTCTTCCAGTTCATCTCCTCCGGAATGTTTTCTTTAATGGTTCCAGCGCTCGCCGACCAAGATCTTGTACTTGTAACGCTTCAGTTAGAAATCAGACCTTCGAACATGCAGTATCTGCTAGGCTTGTTCTCCATGTTTGTCTTATTTACCTGTTAGATGAAGTTAGGGAAGCAGAATGAGTTAGGGGTATTCTTACCGGTGTAGCCTTAGGTAAAGGATTCTACCTAGTAGAGGTTCCGTTTCTTTGTCATTAAAGATTGTTGGGAAAAGATGAACCTAGATCAGGATTGGCAGGCGATGTACATGTGCCAAATCCAGCCTGCAGGCTCTTGTCATAAATAAAGTTTTATTGGGACACAGCTATCGCCCTTTATTTGCACGTTGTTTGTGGCTGCTTTTGGGCCACAATGGAAAAGTTGTGTCATTGGAACAGACTATCTGGCCCACAAAGCTTAAAATATTGACTGTCTTGGCCATTGCAGGAAAAGTTTGCTGACCACTGACCTGTGCTTCTCTGTCAGCATGTTTGTTTGGGTGGTGATTGTTAGTTAGGGGTGAAT
Source organism: Helogale parvula (assembly GCA_004023845.1). Taxonomy (NCBI): domain Eukaryota; kingdom Metazoa; phylum Chordata; class Mammalia; order Carnivora; family Herpestidae; genus Helogale; species Helogale parvula. The sequence goes on along the minus strand of PJEM01003736.1, from coordinate 107,906 downwards.
CTGATTTTTAATGCTTCCTTTTAAAATATTATCCTCCTCAACACCAGTGCCCTACCCCTGCATCCAAATTAAATCATAAGTACTCTACATTTTATTAGGCTTACTGTTTAAAAGATTTTTAGAAATGTTGCTCTTTAAGATATTTGAGACACTACATCCCAGTGGCACACCTACTTGGAGTAGCTAGCATATCTGCCCCATGAAAGAGGAATGTGGGTCCATTCACTGCTGCAACCCCAAAGTTTGGCTGTGTGTCTGGCATAGGAAGGCACGCCAGAATGACTCTTTGGGAGTGAAATGATTAAGTAGTCATAATGGGAGCTAGTGAGTATTAGAAGAAAGATGATGGGGTGCCCGGTGGCTCAGTTGCTTCAGTGTCCAGCTCCTAATTCCAGCTCAGGTCATGATCTCATGGGTTGTGAGATCAAGCCCCATGTCAGGCTTGTGCTGATAGCATGGAGCCTGCTTGGGATTCCCTCTGCCCCTCCCCTGCTCACACTTAGGTGTGTGTGAGAGTTCTCTCTCTCGCTCGCTCTCTCGCTCTCTCTCTCTCTCTCGCTCTCTCTCTCTCTCAAAATAAATAAACTTTAAAAAGATGATCACAGAACGGGTAGGAACACCCCAAGCCCCTGGGCTTTAAAGTAAATTTAGTTGTTGGGCACCCCAAGAAAAATTGCCCCCACCATTCTCAGTTTTTCTGTGCCCTTGACCAAAGTCCAATGTCACAGGTCCATCCTTGTTTCGGAAGAAATGGGCGTACTGCAGACAGTAGGTTTTTTTTTTTTTTTTAATGTGGCATTTGGTAAAGAGAAGGTCTAGATTGCCTGAATAAGCTTTGACAGGAAAAAAAAAAAATACTAGTAAGACAGAGTCTGAACACGCTGAATGAAGCATTCCATTTATAATGTCTTAGGAAAGGAAAACTTACCAGGGAAAAAGTTCATCTGAAAAATACCAAGATTAAGATGCATATGTATCATTGAATCAAATTATTTCTTCTGAGATATTATTATACTATTAACATTTTTCCATTACTGTCAATTTTCCTCTAACTTTTTCATGAGTGTTTTCAGAATTAAAACACACACAGGCACACACACACGCACAAAGGCTTTCGTTATGCAGTAGATGATGACTAAACATCTGTGATGAGGTTTTACTGATGTAAGTCTGTCCAAGGAAGGCTGCTGGCATCCTCTGTCTTGACCTTTGCTGTCTATGGTTCATTTCTCCTGTGCTTGGTGATCTGGGGCAGGTCTGAGCTTGGTGTTTCTCGGAAGTACTTCAGGACAGCTTGGCATACCTCTACCCTCCACTGACTCTTGCCATTTTCTAATGTAGTCCCCGGACTCGGGCAGGAAAGCTGCCGAAAGCATTGTAGACTGTTAGTAAACACTTTTCCTAATGAACCACCTTGGCTCCTACACCTTTGGTTTTCATTTTGTTTAAAATACCGTTTCCTGGTTTTACCCAGCCTTTTCTCTACTCACCGGAAGCAGTAGCTGCTTTGTCTTTTCCCCCCACCAAAACATGTGGCTTGCCTTTCTAGGGGATGGAAGATGACAAAGTGTTCATTCATTCCTTCCTCCATCAAATGGTTGCTGAATATTTACTATGTTCTAGAGAAGATCCTGGCATTCGAAACAGACATCGCTTGTATTTTTACAACATTGACATTTTAGAGGTTGCTGAACAAACCAACAGTAATTGAATAAATAGCAAGCAAAGGAAATAAGTGGTCATAAATAATATGTGGAGAATTTAAACATGATGATGCTTGATGGGAGGGACAAATGTAGGTGCCATGGAAGCTGTGATCTGGATACAAAGGAACCAGCCTGGCAAAGGTCATGGGAAAGAGTGTTCTGCATATAAGATCAGATAAAGTCTGAGGGGTACTTCGATGGTTTAAAAAAATCTTTGAAGATGAATGGTTTAGGAGAAGCAGAGAAGAATTTAACTCAGAATAATAAACCCCAAAGGATAGGCATCTGATTCTTAAGAATACATGTATCAGCCAGTAGCTTGACCAACTACACTGGGTTTTTTTTTTGTATGTTTCTACTGGTCAGAAGGAATGCTTTTAAACCTGATATTTATGTGCCAGCATTGAAAGGTACCTCTGCTCGTTATTGTCTTTCTAATCCATTTGGAATTTCAGATAGGTTTAGAGCAAACTTACATTTTTGGATTGGATTTGAAGGGGTCCATCGAAATATTTATCCTGTGATTACTTTTCCAATTAAACTGGGAGGTTCTGGTCACCACTCAGGAAGTATTGGAGAGGACAACGCACAGGTCACTCTGTATCAATGTGTGGGCCATCTGTGTGAAATGTGGAGCGAGGTGGGAGGTGGAAACACTTGGATTAGTACAGTCAGGTTGAGGTTCAGTTCATCACAACCTCTTCTTGGTTCTTAGTACCACACCCAGAGCTGAAGCACAGATCATGCTATTGGATCAGAAAGGCAGCAGAGCAGCTAACATGCTTCCCATAAGACACATTTAAGGGATAGCTGGGGGTGATTATTGGATTTATTTGGCAGAAGGTCATCTCTGGAATTCCATGATGTCATCTTTGGAGTTTCTTATTACGTCTCTGGTCTATATTTAAAGGTTAACAGAGATCAAGTTTAACTAGAAGGTACTGGGATTATTTGGTGGCTAGACATTACATTTCATGGCACTTGAAGTCTCCGGAAAGATGCTTGGTGACTGGGGTGCCTAGTTGGCTCAGTTGGTTAAGCGGCCGACTTCAGGTCATGATCTCACGGTTCATGGGTTCGAGCCCCACGTCATGTGTCTCCCTCTCTCTCTGACTCTCCCCCACTCATGCTCTGTGTCTCTCTCTCTCAAAAATAAATACACATTAAAAAAAAGTATGCTTGGTGACCTGTTCTGTATCTATCTGAGCCTTTGAGAATTCCACAAGCTTTCTGGGAACCAATGAGAGCAAAATATGCACACGGAAAAGAAAAAGGTCAAAAACCTATACAATGAAAGGTGAAAGCTTCCTTCCCTCATTCTCATCTCTAATCACTACCACCTGTCATTTTCCATAGAAATATGTGTAAGGGAAAAAATTGGCTCATCTAGAATAGAAGTATATTCTCAGAAATTGCAAAGATCATATATACATGTTTCTTGTATATTTATTGTTCTCCACATTGCTTGTTTCACTTAAAGATTTATTTTGGAGACTTTTCCATATTGTTATGTGCAGATCTACCTCATTTCTTAAAAAAAAAAAAAGCATTGTATCATTTTGTGTAGGTCAGCCAAAATTTATTTAACCAGTCTCTTATTGTTATACCTTCAGTTTATATTTTAATATTCAATATGGCATCTCCCTGACATACTCTTCCAACTCTTTCCACAAGATACTTTGTTATAGAGTTGTTGGATCAAAGTACATAGGTATTTTTAAATCTCAAAGTTGTAAAAGTCTCTCCAAAAGTCAGTGGTGGTATACCTTCCCACCAATAGTGTGTGCGGGTCTCTGCCCCTCCACATCCTCTTCCACTCTGGGTACTTTGAAATTTTTATCCTTGGAGTGCTCTTTTAGGTGAAAGCCAGTGTCTTTCTGTTTTGATTCTCTTCTCTTTAAAATAATTCAAATAATGGGGTAAACACTCAACAGAACATAACAGTTTGAAAGCTAGGTCTGTTATGAGCTTGATACACATCTATTGTGTTTCATCCAATACTCTTAGGGGCTAGACTTATTTCAAAATTCAAAAATTTCAGGTTTTGGAAGGTAATATGTGTAGATACCACGAATTAGTATCACTCCCAGCCCAGTGGGAGACAGCACTTCCTGAAGGCACTGCAGAGTTCTGTAGCAAACTATAAATTGTCCCCACAGAGTGGACCAAAGGTCATAAATAGCCCCACATCAGTTGAGGAAAGGCTTTTGCCATGAGCTGGTTTTGGATCAGGTAAGATCTTGCCTCCGAGTGAGTTATGAAAAAGAAATTTGGGGATTCGGAGCTATCAGATTTCAGAATTGCCATCCCGATAGTGTGAGCTTGGGTAAACAAGTGCTTCCTAAATCAAGAAGGAAGGAGCCGGTGTAGGAGGAGTAGATGGCACAGAGGTAGAATCATCTGCCTGCCTGTGAGAACCAGACCAGGATACGGAAACCATGCAAAGGTTTCAACTGAAAGGAGTTGCCATAGAATCTGTCTTTTCTTCCTTTTGTAGTTTCCTCCGGGCAAGTGAGCCTGTCCGCTCTTGGCCAGCGGTTGATCTCCTTGTTGCTACTGAAGCAGTTTGAGAACGTTGGTGAAGACAAGGTGAGTGAACGAGTGCTGCACAGGGCATCGGGTGTGACGGGCGCCTTTGGAAGTGTTCGGGAACATGACCTGCTCCTTCTGGAATTTTCATCACTGAATCTCCTGGCATCCTTTTTCCTAGTTAGAGATGAAATGACCCACAGGTAAATGTCTTGATTGACACAAAAATCAGGAAAGACCTTGCTGACTCATGGTCATTACCTAAATTCCTACTTTCTTCAGCAGACTTCTGAGAAACATGCTAATTCAAAAGCAGGCAGATTCACAGAAATCATGAAAGATTTGTGCCCAGGAGAGACCTGTCCTTGAACAAGGGGAAGGATGTTGAGAACTGAAAATGGTACAAATCTTTTTTTAGTTAATCCTCATGATACTGCTTTTTCGGGATGAAGTAACTTGCCAGTATCACTCAGCCCAATGAGTTGAACGTTGCTACTATAAATCAAGTCATACCAACTTGATAAAGGTCAAGATATCATAAAGAAAGATCTTCTTTTCTGCCCTGGTGAATGACAGATCTGAAGTTTAAACCCAAAGCAATCTACCTTAGCCTTTTCTACTAGTTCTACTTTTCTGCTTCTGATAAACTTCATCTGGTCAATAAGATCCCTCTTGTGAGTTGATTTTGTTTGGTTGGAAATGACCGTATGATAAGTTGTATTGGGAAGTTTTTTTTTTTTTTTAAGTTATTTACATTGAGAGAGAAAAAGCATGCAAGAGTGTGAGCTGGGGAAGGGAGGAGGGGAGAGAGAGAGAGAGAGAGAGAGAGAGAGAGAATCAGAATCCCAGCCAGTTCTTTGCTGATAGCGCAGGCTTGATGCGTGGACTCAATCTCACAAACGATGAGATAATGACCTGAGCAGAAATCAAGAGTTGGCCACCTAACTAACTGAGCCACCCAGGCGCCTTGGGAAGGTTTCTGAAGCTGAATCCAGGTCAGGGATCTACTGCAGTGTATTCTAAAGGTACAGGAAGGGGCGGTATGGGGATTTAGTGAGGACAAATGTGCCACACAGATGCTATCCCTGGATGGGTGATCTTTGAGATCGTTTACTGTCCCAGAATTCTGTAAAATATACATTTATTTGAAAATATATCCAAAAAGTCTCATTCTGTTTACTATTACTAGTCAACAGGGAAATGCAAATTCAAGTCATACTGTGATTATACCACACATACCTGAATGGCTAAAATGAAAAAACAGGGATCATACCAAGTTCTTGTTGAGAGCCACCAGGACTCCCACACGTTGCTGGTGGGAATGTAAATCGGTGCAACCACCTTGGAAAGCTATCAGTATTTACTAAACCTTCTGAGCATGCATAGATCTTATGACCCATTGATGCTATAGATAGGTAGAAACCTAATAAAAAGTACTAGCGTGTGTTCACCAAAGCATATTACACAAAATTCCTATTATTCCTAATAGCTCAACACTAGAAAATACCCAAAAGTCCATTAAGAGAATGGATTGGGGCACCTGGGCAGCTCAGTCCGTGAAGCGTCCAACTATGGCTCACATCATGACCTCACAGTTCATGGGCTCAAGCCCTGTGTCAGGCTCTGTGCTGACAGCTAGGAGCCTGAAGCCTGCTTCAGATTCTGTGTCTTCTCTCTCTCTGCCCCTCCCCTGGCTCTGTCTCTCTCTCTCTCAGAAATAAACATTAAAAAAATTTTTTTAATAAAAGAGTAGAATGGATAAATAAATTGGGGTATATCGACAATATGGATTATGATATACATAGTGAGAATAAAGTCCAACTGCATATGACAATCTAGGTGAAGTTCTTGTATAAAAGTAGAAACTGATTCCAGTAAGTAGATATGCGTATGCCAAACTCATCTCCAGCGTTCAGAGTGCCCGCGGTAGTCTCCCTGGCAGCGTGGAGGTAATGACTATAAAGGGAGCTTCCGTTTGTGGGTCGTCTTCTATTTCTCAACCTCAGTTGATGGGCATAGGAGCGGCGAAAACTCACTGAGCTGAGAATTTGTGCACTTTTCCGTAAGCATGAGTCATTTCGTAATTTAAAGGATTCAAAAAGTTCTGAATGAAGAAAACAATCATTCTTATTTTCACAGGTTTACTCTAAAGGCAAAAGATTTTCGTAATGGCGTTACTGTCCGTGTTAGAGAATTTCTAGCTCGGCTCCCTCCAGTTTACGCCACATACAAATATCCTGGGTCCCCACAGAGAAGCCACACACGTTGGATGTTATTCGTCTCGTACCTAATGAGCTTTAGGAGAGGCACCCAGGCTTCTCTGAGACCTACTGTAAAAGAAAAAAAAAAAAAAAGACAGTAAAAAGATAGTAAAACAAGTGCTTTGATAGCACTTTTAAAAAATTCATAACAGGTATAAAAAGAAGTGACAGCTGTTTAGTGTGTACATGTGCAAAAAACAGAAAACAAGCCAAAAAAAAAAAAGATTTGTGGAGCCATAAAGGGTATCAGTCGTATGTTTTGCCAAGTGAGGCTGCACTGGTTCTGATACAGTAGTCCTAGCTCCTTCTTTGGCCTTTATCTTGCAAATAATGACTTCGCCTGTTTACAAGGCCCCCTGCATTTGGAGGGAGAGACTGGAAGAATGTGATCACCAAATTCACACTCTCCTGAAATTTCTCTAGTATGGAGGTTGAAGCAGCCTCTATTATCTGCCTTGCAGTTGCGATTTCTTCCCGGTCCACTGTTTTTTCTCGTCAGTCTTTTTATTAACCGCCCCCCCCCATAGGTTGGTGGGTCTAAATCATAAATGCACATTTGGTGGGACAAGCATTGCTATTCTAAAGCAAATCATATCCACTTTATAAAGTCAGTATCATGAATAGATATCTTCTTTTTATGCATTATCAGTTTTAACGTAATAGGAAAATTAAAGCATGCATTTCCCCAGTATAGAAATCAAATGTAATCTAAATGCAGGCTGCAGGTCGATTGCACAGTAATATTTGGTAGTGTGGCTATTACTAATCCCAGCAGGGAAGCGGCACAGATCACTTACACAGTTTACAGTGTGCACCCCAGAATGACAGCAGTGGAGATAGAACCAGCAAATGAGGAGCGGGCGCCTGGGCAACAGCTTCTGAGAACGAGCTCTTGTATGCACGTCAGCAGAAAACATGGTTTGTTTCCGATAAAATGGGACTGCAGTAAAAAATGGAGACGGTTCCTGATATTCTGTATTTTATCAAATGTAAACCGCCATCTGAGTTTCCTGCAGGATTTATAGTTGTGATGTTGCAAAGGGCAGCTTCTTGGATAAACCAATGCACAGTTATGTTCCACCATTTAAAAATTTGCTGTTCCATATAAGCACATCTTCCAACTAACTACAACACATCTCTTAGGCAGCAGGATTCCCTCCCTCTTCTCGCCCCCCCCCCCGTTTTTTTAATGTTGACTGTGTCAGTTGAAAAATATTCACTGGCATATGGTAGCACTGCCCTGCCTTCTTTTTTAATTTTTTTATGTTTTTTATTTATTTTTAATTTTTTTGTTTTTTATTTATTTTAGAGAGAGAGAGAGACAGCATGAGCAGGGGAGGGTCAGAGAGAGAGGGAGACACAGAATCTGAAGACAGGCTCCAGGCTCTGAGCTGTCAGCACAGAGCTCGACGTGGGGCTTGAACCCACGAACCGTGAGATCATGACCTGAGCTGAAGTCAGACGCTTAACCGACTGAGCCACCCAGGCACCCCTATGTTTTTTATTTATTTTTGAGAGACAGAGACAGCGTGAGCGGAGGAGGGAGAGAGAGGGAGACACAGAATCTGAAGACAGGCTCCAGACTCTGAGCTGTCAGCACAGAGCTCTACGTGGGGCTCAAACCCACGAACCGTGAGATCATGACCTGAGCTGAAGCTGGCCACTTAACCAACTGAGCCACCCAGGCTCCCCTTCCCTGCCTTCTTAAACAGAACTTGGTAAACATGACCTTTTAATCACTTAGTTGTCATTATAAACATCACCTGTTGAAAGAAAGGAACAATTATACTGTGATTCCTTTGAAAACGCTAAGGTTGGTGGAACTACCCCAAATGGTCCCACACTCCATTTTTTAAATATGGCTTCTCTAGTCCTTCTGCCTGTTGCTTTGCCATCAAGCTATCACCTGTTTATTCTTTGTTTCTCTGTTTTCCAGTTTTCTTCCTCTAGTCTAATTGGAAGTGTAAGAGAATTAACTAGGGTCATTTGTGCCTTATGCAAAGTATAGAGAGGTTCTGAGTGAGCGCCTGGTGAGGTCTTTCACAAGTAAAAACGTATGAAATGCTAAGACCTAACACCACACAGGTCCTAACACTTTAATAATCACTTAATAAGTATTAGCTGCAATGATTATTTTAGTATATAATATAATGATTAAAAATCTTGTATATAAGAGTTAAGGGTACATGAAGCAGCACAGTAAATACACCAGACATGAAATGGCTCAGTTGTAACAGATGTTTATTTCTCAAAAACAGAAAAGCCCAGGGGAGGGGTGGTGGAGGCCACTAGTACTTATCTTCCACAAGAGGTTCCCCTATCCGGGCATACTCTGGCTTGAGTCTCTTGCATCTTCTAAAGTTCAGATGTCCTCTGAATCTACCCAGAGAAAGAGGAAGAGATGAAGGCATGAGGGAGGGAGGTTTTCTGGGCCAAATCAGGAAGGTACCACACAGCACTCCCTCTCACAGACCTACTGGCTGGGACTCAGTTGTGTGGCCATACCTTAATGCAAGAAAGCTTGGGTCTAATTCAATGCCCAGGGAAAGGGGGAGAATGCTGTGTGTGTGTGTGTGTGTGTGTATGTGTGTGTGTGTGTGTTAGAGTGCATGCAAGTTGGGGAGGGGTTTGGGGTGGAGAGAGACAGAGAGAGAGAATATCCGAAGCAATGTGGAGACAGATGCAGGGCTCGATCCTATGACCCTGTGATCCTGACCTGAGCCAAAACCAAGAGTCCATTGCTCAACGTACTGAGCCACCCAGGCACCTCCAAGAATGGTTTTGATGGATATCAGTCTCTGCTGTGATGTTTTGGCTTTGTTTTTCTACGTCGACTATTGTGACATTAATTTTTTAACAGTTTTAAAGCCATTTTTCTTCTCGGCAGTTTCTACTAGGTTCAAACTGTAAACGTTTTTAAAATTAAAACTATATATAACTATATAATTTTTTTTACAATTAGCTAACCTTAAATCTTTGCTGAAACTGATATTACTTCAAATTAGCTTCACCATTTCAATAGTATTTCTGCATCTTTTTATTCTCTGCCAGTTTCCAGGTAGCAGCTCCATACAGGATTAATCTTCTTAGGGAAATAGTGAGCTATAGAGCAAAGATGTTGGGTTTTGGCATTATCCAGGCCAAATTCTACCCCCTGCATAGCCATACACCAGTGGTAGAATCTTGGATATGACGCTTCACCTGGCGAGGTCTTTGATAAATACATATATGTAATATGCCAAGACCTAATACCACGCAGTTCCTAACACTTTAATAAAAGCTTAATGAATATTAGCTGCTATGATTATTTAGTATAGTTAATATAATTATTGAAAATCATGTGTATATCAGCTAAGGGTACGTGATTCGATTTGGTTTGCTTCCCTTCCTGGGAGCCCCATGTCTGCCATACTTCTTCACCCAGACAGCGCCAGTTTCTTTCATTAGCTCCAGTTGATTCCAACGTGTCGCTGTTCCAGCACTCTGAGAGCCACTTTCAAAGCCACCAGCACCTGTCAGGCGGAGCCCTCTCCTCAGAGGTGTGGGTCCCTTCTTTGAGCTTTAAGTTGTGACAATTCCAACCTCTTCCCTTTGTTTCCCCAGCCTGTGAGTGAAAGCTGACTCCCGTAATTATTACCTATAATACTTCTGTTCCCTTTTCCCCTATTTGGAGAATTTTCAGTTCTCCAGCGTCTGGCGAAAAATGCTTGACATTTAGTCTCGTTAAACCACCAGTATTGTTGCTGTCTCCTGACTGATTCAGAAATTCTTGTCAGGACTGGTCTCAGGAACAGGCCCCTAAAGCTGGAACTGTAGGAATGACCATGCTCAGAGGCTGACAGTGCATTATGTCTAGACCAGATAAATGTCACCATGTCTCAGTTTGTGGTTTTCATGGTGGCTGCTCCTGTTGTTACTTAAATAACAAAACTAATATATTTATAGCATTTCTTCGTTTTTAAAGGGTATTCCTATGTGTTACCTAATTCCGTCCTTCATGTCTCTGAGGAACTTCTCAAATGAGACCCAACTTCCCAGGTGCTTGAGACCATCGAGTTAGTAAGTGCGAGAACAAAGGACTCAAAATCAGATATTTAAATGCTTTTTTGTCTCTACCTAAAGCTAACTTTGAGAAATGTTTTCAGAGCACCAACTGCTTCTAAATGAAACGAATTTTGTTTTAAATATTAAGCTTTCTTCCAATGAGAGAACATAGTGCCAGTTGACATGGTGAAGGGGAAAAATAATCCAATAAATTGGCTTAGTTTAGTCATGTAGCTGCAGCCTCAGACGGCTCTAATTATGTCTTGCTCTGGAGGAGAAATAATTTTTGGCTTTCCCCATTTTAAAAGATCGTAAGTTTCAGAATCCTGGGAAGAAGGTGTGTTTTCTGTATTGTAACAGTTTAAGTTGATCAAGCATTAGTAGTAAGAATCTGTTCTTAATTACCCAAGTCAAACTGAATAATCTCCGCATTGCCCCAGGTATCAAAATCTCTCCTGGTCGTTTCTCAGGGAAACAATGGGCTGCATTATGTGAAAGAAACATAAAGCTCCAAATTTAAGTTTACTTTGACATAAATAGAGTGTGCTTTTACAAATGTGTGCGGATTATGTACATTTTTATGAGTTTGACAGAAAGGAGAACGGTGAGTGGGGAGGTATTTGTAACATCTTGGCTCTTTTTCTAGCCTCTTGAGTGTTTCCAAAGCTTGGCAGGATTATTTTCATACCATTCAAACACTTGTATGTATGGCCAGGGCAGCAAGGAAGTCTAGAATACATAACAAATCCATCTTGTTTTTTCAGATGCAAGTGATCAATCCTAATACTGTTTTGATTTCATTTACCGAGAGCTATATTTTTATAAAGCCTTTGAAGGAAAAGTTAGTGGCATAATTTTAGGAAGTGCCTCAATTATATTTAAGAGGTAAACCTATTTTTAATTTTAGTTGTTAATTACCAGCTGCTATTCTTATGTTCTCTACCATCTTTTTTTTAAGTAAAAAATATATTTAAGGGGTACATTATGATTTTTTATATATATATAGTATATATATGTATAATATACACACACATAATGAAATGATTACTACAGTGAAGCTAATTAACATATCATCTCCTCAGTCCCAATTTTGTTGTTGTGAGAGCACCTGAAATCTTTGAACGAATTTCCAGTGTTCAGTACAGGATTAACTTATAACCATAGTGTTCTACGTTAGATGGCTCTATCACCATCATGGCAACTTTTTACCTTTGACTAATCTCTCCCTCCGTTTAACCCCCCTTCCCACCATTTACTCTCTGCTTCTACGCATTTGACGACTTTAAATTCCATTTACATATGAGATCTCCCAGTATTTTTCTTTCTGTGCCTGGTTTATTTCACTTAGGGTGCTCCTCTAGCTCATCCATGTTGTTACAAATGTCAGGAGCTCCCAGGTTTAAAAACTGAGCAATTATATGTGTGTAATTATGTGGGCATGCACACACACACACACACACACACACACACCCATCAGTTTTTTAGCTTGTCCTCCATCAAGGGCTCTCACGTTGTTTCCATACTTTGGCTGTTGAGGATAATGACAATGGACATGGAAATGCAGATACCTCCTGGACGTGCTGATTTCATTTCCTGTGAATATATACCCAGAAGAAATTTTGCTGGATCATTCAGTAATTTCATTTTTGTTGTTGTTGTTTGAAGGACTGTGGACTTTCAGTAATGCCTCTACCAATTTTCATCCCTGCCAGCAGTGTATAAGGGTTCCCTGTTCCCATATCCTTGTCGACTCTTTTATTTTTTTGATAACAGCCATCGAAATAGGTGTCAGGTGATACCTCGCTGTGGCTGTGATTTGCGTATCCTGATCACTGTTAGTAAATATGTGTTGTAGCCACCAAAGCACCGTCGACCCCTGCAGCCATGTTTATTGTGGTTGTGGAAATGCTCTCTCTTGTTCCTAGCAGACTGCCCTTCTATGAAGTGCCACGCCCTTTCCTAGGAATAGGCGAAAGCAAACTGACAGCTCAATAACATCTATTGCAATTTAGGTTTCCTAAGTGAACTTACCTCTGTTTCTACCAAGTTTTATAGTCATTTTTCCTTCCTTTCACTCTGACAAGTTAAACCTTTGATTTGGATGTGATTTGACCACATGCATCTGCTCCGGTGTGGTTTTCTGGTTTAGAATCTCCCATGCACGCCAATACCGATGTCTTTGTGCTTGATAGTAAACTCCTAGGGGACAGGAGTCTGTATTTCCATTTATAACCTAACCTGTCCCGCCCCAGGTGTTAGGCAGTTGCTCGGGGTTTTGGTTATGAAAATTCCTTTAAGTAAAAGAGAACGCAGGCTCTTTGGGAGGCTAACAGTTATTCAGACATAGGTGATCTTAAACCAAAATACATAACAGAGACCAGCCATGGATCTGAGCTGGGACGTGGCCATCCTTTTAGTTCATATATTTATTGCTCACGAATGAGTCCCCCAGCGGCAGAGGCCGCATGGTGAGCCTTGCTATTTAAATCATGGTCCACAGGCCACCAGCCTCAGCATCTGTGACTTTGAAGTTTGTTGAAATGCAGATTCTTGAGCCTCAGTTTAGACCTTCTGAACCATTCTGCATTTACACCATCCCCAAGTGATTCATATACACTGCAGGGTAGGAGAAGCACTGATGTTAGAAGACACGTTGATCTACTTACTGATTTGCAATTTAATATCACCATGAAGTTAACATCCTATTTGAAAACATAATCCACTTGAACTATTACACTGGAATAGTAACAGAGTTTCTCAAAATCTTGGAAGAGAAACACTTACCTTAACTTTAATATAAGATTAAAGAGGTATCTTCTTACATACTAATTTTTCTATCTGTACTATGGGGCATTAAAACTTGCTTTCCTTATAAAATCTAATGGTTTTTCTAACCCTGGTGCATAGGAAATTAATGTTCAACATACTTTATTTTATGCCAAGTCGTATCAACCTCATAATATAAAAATGATAGGGACTGTAAAAGCTTCTGTGTTCTTTTTAGATATATCCTCAATTTTTTTTCCTGAATATCCGGGTATTTTCGTTTTATCTAATAAATACTTGTTTTTTATGGTAATTCGGATAAATATTCAACATCACTGAAAGTCAGTATTTTTTTTCATGTGGCTTTGTCCTGACTCGCCATTTTTTACAAAACACATCCCATTATAAAGTAGTCTGTCATTTGGTTTATTTTCGTTCTGATCTTTTTCTTCTTGTTTCCATTTCTCACTGATAATTTCCTTGCTTTTGCCCCTTTGTATTTGCATTATCTGAACTGACACAGTCTGGTACCAGTGCTTGCAATTAGCTTCTTTCTGCTTTTCCTTCAGGAATTCTTCTTGTACTTGGGCACATTTTGTTCCCAGTTTCTCTTGGGAGACTGATAAGGAAATTAAATTACTGCTGCTGCGATGCATTTCAGCAACACTGTAAATTTCCTAAAAGTCTGCATTTTCATATAGCGTCTATTTTGGCAACCCTAAAACCCGGTCCTTTCTTAATTTAACAATAACTGTCCAGAGGAACTATTTTCGGCCTGTTTGTTTTCTTATTCAGAGAATACAGTCCTCTTTCAAATGCAAGGGCTAGAAAATGATAATTACTTTATTTCGTAGAAGAAGGAGGACTTGCATCCTTATTTGTTTCTGTGCGACTCCGCGGTTATAACTGAGCTGCCACTTAATTCATCCAACCCTGCTCATCTCCATCAAATGCCAGTTTCAGGTCCTCAGAAGCTTCTCAGCCAGAGACGGACCCAGGGTGTCACAGACAGTCTTGCCACCAAACTGTGATGGAGACGGTGGATTTAGGAAAGAATTTTGAATTAAAGGGTGTTCAGTGGAACGCTGGCGAGAAAGTTCCCCAGCGACAACTCGTGGCCACCAAGGCAGGAAGAAAGGGCCCCGAGTAGAGAGCAGGAAAGCTTGGTTGCCTGGGCAGTGCCCACTCTCCCTTGGAAGGCAGAGGCCAAGAGCACACGTGTATGGGACCATGAGGATAGAGAGGCCTGTCCTGTTCCCCTGGAAATGATTGGTATCATTCCTGGATTTTACGTGTAAAAGAATCTGTGAATTAACCAAAAAGTGTGAGTGATTTGAAGATGGTGTGTTAAAAAATGTCTTTGTTGGGACGTCTGGGTGGCTTAGTCAGTTGAGTGTCCTACTCCTGATTTTGGCTCAGCTCATGATTTCATGCTTCACAGGTTTGAGCCCCCCCATTGGAGCCTGCTTGAATTTCTCTCCCTCTCTCTCTACCTCCCCTGCTTGTGCTGTCTCTCAAAATAAATTAATTACTAAAATTTTTTTTGTCTACCTATCCCCCTACTTAACTAGTTAGTTTTCTTGGCTGTTTTAAAAGCATACATTGGTATCCTTATAATGTGTAAGGAAGGGTGCGGGTTAGGTAAGCGGTGATGGCTTTAAGCCGGTTGTGTTTCAAGTCTGTCCTGTTGCACCCACTCCATCTCTGTGGCGCTGGGAGAAGTGAGAAGTATTAGCCTTTGTGTGATTCAGCCTCTTCAGGATCCCGGATGGCTTCCGAGGAAATTCCTTACACTAAAGACTCCTGCGCTCAGACTGGCCATTTGGGACAATTAGCAGTTTGGGTTGTTTCTATCACAAAGCTACTCTATATGCAAGTAATGGAGAGTTTTAACTAGTTTGGAAATGTTCTAGAAATATCTTTGAGTTAAAATACTTGTCTTGGCAGAGGAAGAATGATCAAGCCCGTTTTAAAGGGATTTTACCTTGTGTACTGCGTGAGTCTCTAATGTTGTATTTCATTGATTCTAAGACACACTCCCTTCCCCACCTCATGTGCGGAGTTTAGTATCTCTAAAATCAAGACACAGCTCAGAGCTTATGGCATCTCGCAGGTGGTGTTGGCAGCAGCCGTAACATGATGGCCATTCTTTGCGTGCATGAACGTGGTGGTTATTTCTAGTTGCATGACCAGACAACAGAACTTCTTGACATTTAAGCCAGCCACTTAAGGACCATTGGATGAAGGGAGGTTAGGTTATTGTCTGACCAAGTTTCACTGACCCTGGGTAAGATCAAAAAAGCTCTAGCATGAAAACTGGCCCAATGGTTGGCAGCTTAGAGACCATAGTGGGGCACTCATTTTAAGAAATGCTTCTCTTTTTTAGAAATCAGTGGTTATCGGGCGCCTGGGTGGCCTCCTTCAGATTCTGTGTCTCCCTCTATCTCTGTCCCTCCCTCTCTCGTGCTCTTTCTCTCAAAGATAAACATTAAAAAATTTTTAAAAGTGTGCAGTTTTCAAGGACTGAATTGAAAAGTGATTTGGAAGGGTTGGACTCTGAGTACAAAGATAGTTGGGGAGTACCTTAGCCAGTATATTCAGCCCAGGTTTCCCTTTTTATGCAAAAGAATGGTATATGGTAAAAATATGTGCCAAAGCTGGAAAGAGCCACTTTAAGGATGATAAAAAAAAAAAAAAAAAAAGAAACAAGGAGTAAGAAAGACTTGTTTCACCATTTAATCCGCAGTATTTTTGTTTGTTTTCAGTAATCCATCGAAAACCATGTGATGTTACTGTTAATGGCATTTTCAGTCTCTAAAATTCAGTTGTTTGGGGGCACCTGGGTGGCTCAGTCAGGTAAGCCTCCAACTTTGGCTCAGGTCAGATCTCAAGTTTATGGGTTCAAGCCCCACGTCGGGCTCTGTGCTGACAGCTAGCTCAAAGCCTGGAGCCTGCTTCTGGTTCAGTGTCTCCTTCTCTCTCTGCCCCTCCCCCTCTCATGCTCTGTCTCTCTCTGTATCAAAAATAAATAAAACATTAAAAAAATTTTTTTAAATAAATAAAATTTAATTGTTGGGAAAGGACAGATAATACCTTGGTAAGCATGTGTACAGGTGTAAAGATGATTCCTTAATTGTGCTGAATCTCTATGCAGAGGAAGTCAGTGTTTGTGCTTCATCTTCTTTAATTTTTCATTTTTGAAGATGATCATTTCTCTTTAGGGAGAGCCCAGATTCTCTCCCACAGAGATAATTTCAAGAAGTGATTTTCTTTTTCCTCTGTGAGCCTGTACTTTAGACCACCTGTGTACTTGATACCTTAGTGACGGAGTTTACTTGCTCTCCTAGTTGATATTTTCTTGGTTGCAAGTCAACAGAAGTCACTAAAGAAAAGCACAGAGCGTCTCACAGAACACAGGCCCTGAGATATAGCAGAGTCGGAGAAATTGAGTACTAGAGCGACCCAGAAGCCCCCTCTCCACTTGCTTTTAGTTTAAAAATGAGCTTTTTAAGTGGTTTGGAAATGCCCCACCCACGTCCTCGAGGTAAAATGTTTGTTTTAGCAGAGATAAGAATAATCAGTGGGAATTTTATGGAAGTTCTAACTTAAATGATCCTCATATATATCAAACAGGACCAGCTCATTAGAATTTATAAATGAGCAAGAGTCAAGAATGCAGGAAGTAAAAACCAAGTACCTGTTGGACAATCCTAGGTCAACCTACACACTTCATTCAGCCTCAGAATAGAAGTCTGTGACATTGCTTGACCTTGTAGTATGTGCACCCACGCCCCCCCCCCCCAAATAGATAATAGTACAACTTATTTTAACAAAAAGTAGAAACGACTAATGTTACCAGCCAGTTCTTTCAAACTCGGGTGCACAGGGTGTGGGTGGCTACCAGTGACTTTGGCAGCTAAGTCTCTACATTACTGGGTAATTATCTCTCTTCTCTGCTTTTCAGACAGCCAAAGCCTTTCTTTAAGTCTAAATAACATAGTACCTTTTGATAAATGGAAAGATCTCTGAAGATGCACTCTCTTTTATTGCTCCATTATCCTGGGTGATTTATGGCAACTGAATAAGCAATCAACCCAGGGATGACACGCTTGCGTGAATTCTCCTTTGGTCTCTTTGAAAGTGAAAATATTGGGAGATAGAAAAGGACCAATCAAATATAATGATTTTTTTTTTCTTTTTACATGAAGTAAGTGCAGCTCTGCAGGTTGTTTCATTACGTGTGTGGGTCCACTAACCCAGAATCTTACACTGGCATTTCCAGATTTCGGGTGTTTAGTGGTAATGTTGCTCATTCAGTCAACCAGTATTCATTGAGTGCCTGTATTGCGCCAGGAAGTGGACTAGAGCAGCGGACAAGACAGACGCAGTCCCTGTCCTGTGGTGTAGCAGACAAAACAAGCCATCCAATGAGTGACTGTAGTCAAAGAGAACATTCTTCCCAAATAAGAACTATTCTGGAAAGCATGTAACAGGAATGTGTAAGCCAACATAAGAGTCTAAAGGAAACCACCCCCTTTGTAAGAAACAAAACAAACAACAGGAAAGAAAATCATTTAAATTGACAACTGAGAGCTAAGTGAGAGCCAGGAGCTTGAAAGAAGAGTGTTCCAGGCAAAGGGAACAGTATATCCAAATGTCCAAGAGGGGTCGAGGGGGTGGGTGGGAGGGAACGTCGAACTTTTGAGGAGGAGAAAGTCCGTGGGTTGTGTGAAAAAGTGATCGTGTCACATTTTCCAGGGACTTTTAAGGTCTTTTAAAGAAATGAGATTGTTTCCTAAGGCCAAAGGGAAGCCAATGTAGAGTTTCCAGCTTCGCTGAAACTCAGAGAATAGGTTGGATAGGACGCTGGAGCAGACAAGAAGGGAGTATGACAGGTCAGGTCCTGGAGTGCCCCAGAAGAGCGTTGCCATTGGCCTTGAGTAGGGTAGTGGCGGTGGAGTTGTAAGTGGATGGTTTTAAAGCAGAATCAGCTGTGTGGGCTTGAAAGAGTCAAGTTTAAATTTCATGGTTCCTGGGTAGCAAGTGGATCATTATTGGAACTAGCCCCTGGGAGGAAAAACTGCGTATATGTACCCTTCTTTATTCAAAACATCTTAACTGAAATGCATTACTATAATGTTTGGTATAAGAAGAAAAAATAGTTGAGGAAAAGAGAAAATGGTAATGAGAAAATGAGACAGAATCAGGGCGACACCCAGCCCATCACTGAAGTCCAGGCTCTTTTGTGGAGAAGGGCCACGCACTGGACACCGAGCATTTCAGCAGCTCAAGAGAAGGGGCAAACATGATTCGCAGTGTGCATGAGTGAAATGAAACCCATTGACTGGAGAAGCCCCATTCTGCCTGATATTAAGACCAAAGGGTGGGGCGTCTGGGTGGCTCAGTCAGTTGAGCGTCTGGCTTTGGCTCAGGTCATGAATTTGCAGTTTGTGGGTTCGGAACCCGCGTCGGGCTCTGAGCCTGTCTTTGGATTCTGTGTCTCCCTCTCTCTCTGACCCTCCCCTGCTCATGCTGTGTGTGTGTGTGTGTGTGTGTGTGTGTGTCAAAAAAAAAAAAAAAAAAAAAGAGACCAAAGGGAAATTTCTCGAATAAATCTTCCTCAAAAGACCTCAAATAGTGTCACGAGCAACAGCCTCCTCAGAAGCAGCGAGCACCTTCATCAGCTCTTTCCTATATAGTCTCTCAGTATGGACCAGTGCAAAGGTAATTAAAAACCGATTCTGAGAGACAAGGGAATTCTTCCATCAGAATCAGCCCTCCGTGGTTCTGACCATCACTTTCTGATGATCTGCCATCGATCCCGGGACTGGAGGGTGAGTATATCTTTCTTACATGGTGTCTGTGAGGTCCCTGAACTTTTATTTAAAAAAAAAAAAGAGTAATGTACACTCTCTAAATTTTTGGGGTCTCAAAACAGGAAAGAACCTGTTGCTGAGAAATAGACCTAGGTTTGGGGGAGCTCTCAGAGTACATCTTCTCTCAACCAAGTTCCTAAAAGACCTAACTGAATCGGTGAGGAATTTAAGGTTATATTCGTGGAGAAATGCCTGGAGGACAGGTGCTCTGTTTTGTCAGGAAGTGCTAAGCCATTGCTTTTTGAGTCCAGCCAGGGACAGAATGAATACCCTCCTGTGGAAGTCACGGTGTTTAACAATGAGATATGCCTCCGCAGAAGGGAACCTGGCTCTGCTTAGCTATGAGCCACAGGGGTGTCCTGAGCAACCCAGGGTCCTCCCCCAGAAAGTCATTTTGAGTCCATTATAACACAGACAGATGGGAAATGGAGGTCCCAGAGTTCCTTGTTTTAAGGTACAACTTTAATCTTTATTTCAGAAAAATTTTAAAGCAGCTGTAACCAAATGCCCATTTTGGTCATAAAAATGAAAATCTCAGCAAATAGAGTATCCAGAGGTTATCCGGCTTTGAGTAGTGTCATTCCCAATATAGACTGAAAAAATTATAATGCCACTTGTAAAGTATCCTTAAAATTTTTTTTTTTACCAACATCCCAGCTTCCTTAAGCCCAGGAATAGTAAATCTGCGTTTTGTTGCTGTTGTTACTAAGGGACATGGTAGTTCTAGAATGTAGTCTTAGTACCATTAGATTTCAGTGTGATCGCTGAATCAGTTGATTGCTAGCAATACCTTGGATATGAACTTGTTTGAGCAAGAAGCTTGGCTCTGCTAAGCGGAAATCTAGTAAGTGTGAGGGGGAGAGGGCCGTTGAGTTTAGTGGTCCAGAGAATATACGTTGAAATCACATTTCCTGGGTCCTAATTCGTGCTCCTCCATTTAACCTTGGAAAATTACCTTTTTGTGTCATTTTCCTTACTTATAAGATAAATATAATAACAACATATACTTCATGAGTGTATGGTGAGGAAGAAATAATATATGTAAGAGATTTTAGGGTGCTCTTGGATATAGATGGTGCTCCATAAACATTGGCTGCTATTACATGTCTTAATTGAACTCTATGCACTGACCCATTCATTCCATCTGTATCCCAAAAGCAGGCTGCAGGAAATGAAGCACGCTAGACTGATAGGTGTACCTCAGCCCAGCTGCTCTAGTGAGGTCAGGATCATGAGGACCTGTGTTCTCTGGCCAAAAGGTGGTTATCCTCATATTTGAAGACCTGCTTATTCACTCAGGTATAGCAGGTGGCTACCATAAACATTCAGATGCACTTTGGGGCTTTTTTAATGTAATATATTGTCAACATGGTTAATATACAGTGCATAAAGTGTGCTCTCGGTTTTTAGGGTAGATCTCCGTAGTTCATTGCTTCCATACGACACCCAGTTCTCTTCCCAACAAGTGCCCTCCTCAATGCCCATCGCTCATTTCCCTCTCCCCCACCCCACATCCATCGACCCTCAGTTTGTTTTCTGTATTTAAGAGTGTCTTATCATTTGCCTCCCTCCCTCTCCGTTTGTAACTACTTTTTCCCCCTTCCCTTCCTCCACCGTCTTAAGTTTATCAAGATCCACATGTGAGTGAAAACATATATCTGTCCTTCTCTGACTAATGTATTTCACTCAGCATAATACCTTCCAGTTCCATCCATGTTGCTGCAAATGGCAGGATTTCATTCTTTCTCATTGTCAGGTAGTGCTCCATTGTATATATAAACCACGTCTTCTTTATCCATTCATCAGGTGATGGGCATTTAGGCTCCTTCCATAATTTGGCTATTGTTGAAAGCACTGCTGTAAACTTTGGGGTACATGTGCCCTTATGAATCAGCACTCCTGTATCCCTTGGATAAATTTCTAGTAATGCTATTCCTGGGTCATAGGGTAGTTCTATTTTTAATCTTTTGGGGAACCTCCACACTGTTTTCCAGAGAAGCTGCACCAGTTTACATTCCCACCAACAGTGTAGGAAGCTGCCCATTTCTCCACATCCTCGCCAGCATTTATAGTTTCCTGAGTTGTTAATTTTAGCCACTCTGACTGCTATGAGGTGATATCTCAGTGTGGCTTTGGTTTGTATTTTGCTGATGAGTGATGCTGAGCATCAAATGCACTTTTGACTAGAATTTAAGATGCTGATTAGCTGGTGCCTGTATTTTATCATTAAAAAGTAAATGAGCATTTGCAGTTTTTTAGAGAAAAATCTGCTAAGTAGATAAATGAGATCACTTGAGAGATTTACACATTCAGAAGGCAGAATCAGGGCTGGGGAAAAGTAAAAGTTGTGGTTTGATTATGGAGGAGAAAGCCTGTTAAGCCCCTCCCCACTTTGAGGTATACCGTTATAAAATTCATTCATCACAAAAACAGGTGTGCCTACATGGGGTGTGCAAGGAAGAAAAAAAAATAAAATACAAATGGATGCAAGGCAAGTGGAGGGCTTGTGGTCTGAAATCCTCCAGGCATTTTTATTACCTGTATTGGGTTGCAAACCCAAATGACCAAAGGAGCCAGACAGGTGACCTAAAGAAAAAGCACAAGCACATGGGAGACGATACATGACAGCTGGCACTCAAACTCGGTGTTGGAGAAGTATTGAGAGAGGTGGTGACCAGAAACCTGGAGACTCCGTGCTCCTTTTAAAAGAGAGCTACTATTCGGATCCAACTGATCTGAGTATCAGATCAGTTATACCGTAAGGGAAGGTAGATGGTGTACGGCCATGTCTTCCAAGTTGTTGGCAAACAGTCTTTCTATATCTTTAATAAGTATTTTAAAATATTATGAACTAATCAAAATGGATGACACTGTGTAGGTCGACATTATTGGCCAATGTAAGAACTCATCTGTGTGCCCACCTGAGTGTATTTCTTGAACAGGTAGCTTACCCACTGTATATTGGGTGTGAGTTACATATGTTAAGTAAAAGCCTTTCCAAAACTTCTTGGTCCAGAATGGGTCCTGTTGTTCAGGTGTCCTCATGGAGTTGGGGGAAATGGAGAAAGACCTAGCATCTTTTATGAAGATAAATGATCTAGGAGACTTTACAAGCCATATGGGCCTTCCTGTCTTGAAGACTTGGATCAACGGCCGTAAGCTGTTGGCCTTTGGCCTTCAGTCCAAGCTTTACTGAAATTGAGCCACACCCAATCATTTGCTTATTGTCACTGGCAGTTTTCCCACGGCCACGGCAGAACTGAGTAGTTGCTGCAGAGATCCCGTGGCCTGCACGGTCTCAAACATTCATCATCAGGTCCTCTACAGAAAAAGTTGGCTAACCTCTCATCCAAATAAACACATCAACCAAAAATGGTTATATAATCCCAAAAGTACTGTAACAGAAGTACAGCATAAACAGGAATTCATGCACGTGTATACAAAGTGCTGGGACAGCCTAAAAGAAGAGGAGAGATCACCCCTTCTGGGAGGTGGTGCGGAAGGCTACCCTGGAAAGGTAGTACTTAAGTCTTGAAGGACAGGGCAGAGTTCCCCCGAGTGCAGAAGGCAGAACTTTCAGCCGTTACATATTTGGATCACAGCCAATGATTTAAGCTTGTGGAAGAAAGGAGGAGGCAAAAGAGGACTTAACACTCCCAGAAATATGTCAGGGAAGCAAGAAAGAACTTGGTCCTGTCCGTTTCAGCTCTCAGAATCACTAGATCCCTACTTAAGTTTATTTTAAAAATAACTCCTTTGACTCCACATTAAAAGTTGAAAAGTAACCAAACATGACATACCAGTCAATGTGTGAATGACCCAGTAAAGATAGACAATGAATATGATCCATAAGAAAAAAGTCTAACTGCACCAATCTAATGTTTTCTCTCAGGGAGCAATGTTGACAACAGTGGACATTTGGTTTTTGGTGTAATGAGATATTAGGATCCGGATTGTCAAGTGGATGTGGATCCATTCTTTCTTAGACTACTTTGCAAAGAAATAAATTCTATGTCTAGTGGTACTATGTGTTTTGTATTTTAATACCCAGCAGTAATGTATACATGGTGCTTAGTAAATACTGACTTAATAGAAGATGTTCGAAATCATTTACATTTATTCATTTCCTAATCATTCCTCAAGATTCGTCTAGGGAGCACTCCAGAAATACAGTTTGGTAGGAGAGCCAGGGATCAGAGCTCAAGAAGAGTCTGGAGAGTTCATCCCAGAGGACCCTTGTTCCTTAGTGTTCTTGCTCATCGATTTACGCAACTCCTAAAAAAGGGAACAGTGGCCGGGTAAACCCATGTCTTGTGCTGATTCGGCATGACATTTTCTTAGACTTGAAGGCCATCCAAGAGTTTAGTTGGTGTACTAGTTAGAATAATGCTAATTGTTGTTACAAAGCAGCCCGAAATGCAACTACCCCAGATCGGTTTCACCATCGGGTCACACGCTGCATCCTTTAAGGTGATGCCATGTCTTTGCAAAGCTGGTTTTTCGGAAATTGCTGTGATTTTTAAAAGCTACTATTGAGCCAAAGGCCATGTTGAATTGGAAGTGAGGTTGGTGGTACTTGAGAAGTACCAAGTTCAACAGACGCACAAATCTCCTCAGTAAATAAGTACAGTTGCAGAATGAACCAAGACTATTTCTTGACTTAGATGCATTATTCTTTTCAAATGACTAGTAGGTCATTAAGACAGAATCCAATGCCTGGTTTTTTTTAGCAGAAAATATCCTTTTAATAGTTATATAACCAAATATCAACCATGTGATCTCCAGTTAGCAGCTCTCTTCTTTTTTTCTCCTTTTCACTAGTTGTTTATTGGGTGCCGTTTCTGGTTTGAGACTGATAGTTTCTCTGTCTCTTTTCTGTGGATTCTTGGCTGGTTCTAAGATGATCATTTCTTGTGTCTAAGAGTAGAGTAGGGACATCTTGGCTTTTGGTGTTGGAGACTTCTACTTCAGTGTCCGTTTTTATACTATTAAGTGCAATAGCTTCATCACTACACCTTCATCCTCCTCTTCCTTCTCAAAGTCTTCATGATCACCCCAGGAGTTTTCTATTCCCTCTCCAATTTGGGCAGTTCCAGGAATCCAAAGCACAGGTTTAAAAACAACTTTTTTGTTTTTAACTTTTTTTAATGTTTATTTTT
Organism: Helogale parvula; assembly: GCA_004023845.1. NCBI lineage: Eukaryota > Metazoa > Chordata > Mammalia > Carnivora > Herpestidae > Helogale > Helogale parvula. Next base: position 83,565 of record PJEM01003736.1, on the reverse strand, counting down.
GAGAAAGACAGCATGAGTGGGAGAGGGGCAGAGACAGAGGGAAACACGGAATCTGAAGCAGGCTCCAGGCTCTGAGCTGTTAGCAGAGAGCCCGATGCGGGGCTTGAACCCACAAACCAGAGGATCATGACCTGAGCTGAAGTCGGACACTTAACTGACTGAGCCACCAAAGCACCCCATAAAGACAACTTCTGAAGGAGGTTCGGCTTCAGCAATAATTTCTTCTGCTTTCTCTTCCACATCAGAGGTATCAATAGGGGCCTTTTCTACTTTAATTTTTTTTTTTAACATTTATTTTTGAGAGAGACGGACATAGCATGAGCAGGGGAGGGTCAGAGAGAGAGGGAGACACAGAATCCAAAGCAGGCTCCAGGTTCTGAGCTGTCACCACAGAGCCTGACACGGGGCTCAAACCCACAAACTGTGAGGTAATGACCTTTAACCAACTGAGCTAAGGCACCCCTAGGGCCTTTTCTCCTTTAAATGCTGTGATTCTTTGACTTGCTATGGACTCTGCAAAGCCTAATCTTCCGTGTTCTTTCTGAACTTTGCAGTCATTCTCCAAAGCCTCTTGTATGAGCTCTGTAATTTCTAGTACTTTCACACCAGCTATTTTACTACATCTCAGAACTTGATCTTTCAGAAGCATTATCCCACCACAGGGTTGGATAATCCAAATCTCTGTGTTTGTTCATGGCAATCGCCAGCAAGACATCCATTACACGTTCTTCTCATCCATTGGGATCCACCGATAAACATGTACCTTGCCTAAAGAAAGCAAAATGGTCACAAATGGGCACATGGTGGATGCTCATGGGTACAGGGTCACAGCCCTCAGGTCTGTACAGTGTGACTTCATCTCCACGGACAGAGGCTACAATTGATGCTGGCATCATCAACCTAACTGGTTTTGTTTTCATCTTTATTTTGGAAATTTATTTTTCAGAGAGGCAAAGAACATGAGGTGTGGAGGGGGGGCCAGAGAGGGAGGGGGACACAGAATCTGAAGCAGGCTCCAGGCTCCAAGCTGTCAGCACAGAGCCCGACATGGGGCTTGAACTCGCAAGCCATGAGATCAGGACCTGAGTCAAAGGCGGACACTTAGCTGACCAAGCCACCCAGGCGCCCCAACCTAAATGCTTTTGAATGAAATCATTAGGATATTCCTTTTGGCCTAAGGACACTGTGAAAAGATTACTGAGACATGGGGTGCCCTGAACTGTGAGAAAGTTTTGGAACCTGTGTCTGAGGCATTCTTGCATGCAGAACGCAAGGTTACAGTTGGCTTACAGGTATGCCCATGCTGAGGCTTAGAGCAAGGGAAGCGGGAGGGTAAGAGAGACAGGTCCATTCTCTTGAAGTTCTCCACCTGGTACTCTATCACTTTCCTCATGTTCTATTAGCGATGTCCTAAGTGATCATAAGCAGTGTCAGGCGGGAGAAGGTTCCAGAGCTTGCTGACATGATCCAGGGCTACATCAGAGGGGAGAATGGATTTTGGTGGACAGCTAAGTCTCTACAGTCCACTCCTCTAACCACATGTAGAACATGCTCCCTTTCCTCAAGAGGAAAAAAAGCAAAACCTATGATCCTGTGATTTCTAAGAAATATATATTTGGTCTTGATCCCATGTTTGACACACAGCTACTAAAACTCTTGGAATTTCCTAAGTGAAGAAAGCAACAAAGATGTCTTTTGTTATGTTAATGGACCCTTGGACCACACCTGAGGTAGCAGGCTGGTTCCTCATCTGGAGAGTGGAGGGTTGGAACTTTCATTTTCACCCCCTTGACCTCTGGGGGGGAGGGGAGAGGGACTGGAGGCTGAACCACTTGCCAAGGACCAATAATACAGTCAGTTGTGCCTCTATAATGATGCCTCCACAAAAGCCCCAAGGCCTGGATTTGGGAGCTTCCGGGTGAATGAACACATGGAGATTGGGGAGACTGGCGCCCTTGGGCAGGCCAGGGAAGCTCTTGCCTCTTCTCCTTACCTTGCTCTCGGCGTCTCTTTCTCCTGACTGGTTGTGTTGTATCCTTTATAACCAACTGGTGATCTAGTAAGGAAAATGGTTCTTGAGTTCTGGGAGCCCCTCTAGCAAATGAAATCTGAAGAGAGGGACTTTGGAACCTCCGGTTTGTAGTCAGAAGCACAGTGATAACCTGGCTTTGGGACAAGTGTCTAACGGGGAGGGAGCAGCCTCCTGAAATCTGATGCTATCTCCTGTGCGCAGTGTCAGACTTGAGCTCAACCGTGGGACACCTAACTGGCGATGGAGAATTGCTTGGTGGGGGAGGGGGGCACCCCCATTGACCAACAGAAGACAAAAGTGCGAGCTGCACAATAAAATGAGTGCATTTATTTTGAGGTCTTAGGCATTGGCAGCCGGGAGACAGAGAGCAGACCAAAACTGACACTATGCTCCAGAGAGTAAGGTTCTTTAAAGAGAAAAGGGGGAATTTATAAGTTGTTATGAACGATATGGGAGTGGTGCTTGTGTGGCTACAGTTCCACTAATCTATACGTGATTAGTCACTAGGGCTATTCCTAGGCAGCAAGTCCAGTTTTGTCTGTTTTAACAGGCAGCAGATGCCTAGGCTTTCAGCTGAGTTCGGCAACAATTCCAAGAATGGGAGACCAAAGGTGTGCTTAAGTCCCACTTTCCCTGGGGCCTCCCGACTCCATACTGAAATGACTCTTTGAGCCATGCTTCCTCTATTTTGAATCTTCTTGCACACACACCCTCCTCCCACACGCCTATCTTGGAACTAGGTATTCTGCACCCTTGTGAGTCCCCAGCCTATTACTGCATCAAGCTCAAATCCAGGATCTCTGATAATGCCCAGTTGTTTTCATCAGGTTTAGAGTTGGGTCCTCCTGGTCTGAGGGTCTGTATAATAAAAGGCATGTTATCTACACACACCCCCCAAACACACACAGCCATACACAAGTCACACAATACAGTGGTAACTCAAGGACACTATAATTGCATGAACACATTGCTATTTAGATTAAAAAAAAAAAAAAAAAAGAATTGGTCCATAGCAGTGATGGAAGTCTCCTGCTCAGGCATTGGGGGTACACTTAGACCAGGCAGTGGGGGGTGGCAGGGGGTGGTGGTGGTGGGAAGATCAGCGTGTCTCTGCTACCTGGGCACAAGTTTCTTGACCACTATTTTCTGTGGTCTCTGACCCCATTCACGGGCAGGTCCTTTTTTGCCTCTTATCTGACATTGTTTTATCAGAGGTAGACGTTGTGACCATAATCCAGTTTCCTAATCCAGTTTCTCCTTGTGTCACTTTGAGGGACTGAGCGTCCATCTAGGGCCTGAATCACCATAGGCATTCTTAAAGACTAGTTCTGTGATTTCTTTGGCAATATAATTACCTCAGAATCATAATAGGCTTCTCATCTCTTTATATCCGGTAATTTATCACACTGGTAACTATACCCAGTGTTCTGTGCTAGGCCTACTTCCTCCATTGTCTTTGTTAACCTTGCTCTACCCATGTCTCCCTTTCACATTAATGGTGGTTCTATTGAGACCACTAAAACATGAGGCGTTGGCAAGAAAGCCATCCCTTATTCCCCTTTCCAGTCCTGTAATCCAGCACCCAGATGCTCAACTGTTTCCTTCCCGCGTATCTCTTTGTGAATGGGAAACCTCTCAGAGCTCATCTTTCATATTCTTTTTCAGACGTTCAACCGAATGTGACGCCTAAGTGCTCCACTTTTTTTTATTTTAAGTTTATTTATTTTAGAGAGGGGGGGGCAGAGAGAGAGGAAGAGAGAGAATCCCAAGCAGGCTCTGCACTGTTGGCACAGAGCCCAATGTGGGGCTCGAACTCCTGAAACCATGAGATCATGACCTGTGCCAAAATCAAGATTCATCTCTTTAGCTGACTAAGTCACCCAGGTGGCCCTGAACTCGTCTCTTTCTTGGAGCATTTTATGACAAATAGGAGCAAGCCAACACTCACTAATACTCTGGCTTATTTAAATGGCTCTTACATGTATAGGTTTAGTCTCTATAAGTTCTTCTATTCAACCACGTCATCTAGGATTTGTTATGTTCTCTACCATCTATGATGTTTATTTAGCTTTAAAGCTATTGGTTTATGTGACTATGCAAGAGGCGTGGCTCTGGTGGCTTTCTCAAGGACTTTGCAGAAAGTCCTTAGCAAACATCTTCTCATACCCTTTTGGCCAGATATCTCAGTCCTGAACTAATTAGTACCAAGGATAACAGAATAATCAGACATACTCCTTAACGGAGGTAAATTCTTCAAACTATGTAACCAATACTCAGGGACGTGTGGGATGAGTATTAAAAACCTAAGTCTGGAGGTGCCTGGTGGCTCAGTCGGTTGAACTTTGGCTCAGGTCATGATCTCGTGGTTCATGAGTTCGAGCCTCATGTCGGGCTCTGTGCTGACAGCTAGCTCAGAGCCTGGAGCCTGCTTTGGATTCTGTGTCTCTTTCTCTCTCTGTCCCTCCCCTGTTCACGCTCTGTCTCTCTGTGTCCCTCAAAAATAAATGTAAAAAAATTTTTTTTAATTGAAACTAAAAAACAACCCTGGGTCTGCTGTGGTGGCCACTAGACAAGGTTTACAAGAGCTGCCAGATCCCAGAATCATCACCGTAAGGGGCTTAACTGCCTTTCAAAGACTTTCCTTGTTCCAGACCTCTGATCATTTAGCAGTGAAAGTTGTGGAAAGCTAGGGACTATGAATGACTATAATTAAGTTTTCCTATCTGTTTTTTATTTTAGCTTCTTTCTATCTTGAATGTATTCATCACCACTCTTTTTAAATCAATACACTAAGCTCCTCTTAGTAGTTTTGGCAGGAAGTATAGTAAGCTGACAAACAGAAGACGCATTCTCTTTTGTTGTGCATTTTTACCAGCGTCTGTTAATCTGTGACCTCTGGTGATATTAGCAATTTGGGGTGGTGTCCTTTAGTTTGCTACCTTATGAATTTTTTTAATGATTGTTATTACTTTTATAATGAAAAATACACATAGAAAATTAACATATATATTTTTTAAGTTTATGTATGTATTTTGAGAGAGACACAGCATGAGCAGGAGAGGGACAGAGAGAAAAGGAGAGAGAGAGTCTCAATCACTGTCAGTGTGGAGCCCAATACAGGCCTCAGACTCATGAACTGTGAGCTCATGACCTGAGCCAAAACCAAGAGTCAGATGGTCAACCAACTGAGCCACCCAGGCACCCCTCAAATATCTGTTAATTTTCAGGGTGCCTGGATCACTCAGTCGGTTAAGTGTCTGACTGTTGGTTTTGGCTCAAGTCATGATCTCACAGTTTCTTGAGTTCAGGCCCTGCATTGGGTTCCCCCCCCCGCCCCCCGGATGGTGCAGAGCCTGCCTGGGATTCTCTGTCTTTCCTTCCCCCTTTCCTCCCCAACTCAAGCTATCTCTGTCTGTCAAAAAAGAAAAAAGAAAGGGAAAGAAAGAAAACTAGTAGATATTCGAGCCTGACCTGAGAATTTTATGGAATGTACAATGAGAGTTTTTGTTTGCTACCTTTATAAGCCTAATAGATCTGGGCATTCAAATCAACTCTTAGAGAATTTTCTTTTAACATGGCACACAAAATTGACTCAGTAATTTTTCTAAATATTTCTCCTAACCTCTGTGTCTTGCTCCCTGTGAACTGGTTAAACGGATCTACTGAGATGCAGCTTTTTTTTAAATGTGTTTTTTAAATTTAGTTTTGAGAGAGAGAGACAGCATGAGCAGGGGAGGGTCAGAGAAAGAAGAGAGAGGGAGACACAGAATTCAAAGACAGACTCCAGGCTCTGAGCTAGCTGTCAGCCCAGAGCCCAATGCAGGGTTCAAACCCACGACCCGTGAGATCATGACCTGAGCTGAAGTCAAACGCTTAACCAACTGAGAGCCACCCAGGCACCCCCTGAGATGCACCTTTGATGTTCTAAGCTAAAGACAAATTTAGATGGAGGTACTTGCTTTCTTCTCGTTGGATTGAAGGTTGCTGTTGGTGGCCCACTGATTTGTTTGCCCCCTTCTGTGGGGTCAGCCTGCCTACCGCCGTCCTGTAGTCCATGTGTAAACCAGGAACCACTCCACCGGGTCACCCTAGTCTTGTTCTTCTTGCTTTCTAACCAGATTGATCTTCCCAGGTATCTTCTTTGAAATACGTTAATTTGGCTAACATAGTAAAAGGCAAATAATTTTAATGGGAGTGCCTGGCACTGCTGACTTAGATGTTGGACCTAATTGTTAAGCTTTAGTAACTGATAAAAATCCCTGACCGAGGAAGGTCATGCAGTTTACTACTGGCTTCCACGTTCAGATTTAAATGAGAAAAATTAGAAATTAAATAAAGCAATAAGAATGTCTTAGTATTCCTTAATTGCTGGATGATTAGGACAGCTGACATTTAGAATCAGAGGCCCCCAACAATGTGTTTCGTCTCTTTTAGGCAAATGTACCCAAAACACACATCTACCTAGACACACACAGTTTTTCAAGTGACTAAGCAGATGAGTAAGAAACGTAGGGAAAGAGGAGCTTTACTCAGAGCATCTGAAATAAGGAGGAAGTAATCAGTGGATCAGAGAACAGATTTGGCAGTTAACACTTTTATGGATTCATTCTTCTATTCAATGGGGAGCAAATGGGACGGTCCCATGTTCTTATGAGAAGTGATCTCATGGGAAGACAGAAAGAAAATAAAGATACACAAAAAAGAACTCGGTTATGGGAGAGAAAAACAGGGGAAAAATTACTATTTGGTTGGATGGGCAGGAGAGATCTCTCTGAATGAAGAGGGGACATGTAGCAGTAACATGTAAGCAGTATCATTAGATTCAGATATTTAAAAACAAAAGGGGAAAAGACTCAATACGTTTAATACTCCAAAAATTGGACCAAATCTTCATAGTGGTTAGTGTTTTAAGTGGAAGTTCACTCCTTTATGTCTTTGAAATTGTTAGTGTGGAACTTCTCAGCCAGCACCTCTCAGTCACTCTGTATGCACGTAATTAAAAATAAAAAAGCCTAGATGTTATATGTGTTCAGTAAATACTTGTTGAATTAACCTTTGAATGCAAATTCTCTTCAAACTTTGGCTAATAACTTCTGCACAAGCCAATGCAGAGACACCAGTACCGTTGCTCTGGAAAACATCTTGATTGCATTTTGAAACAGATGGCTTTTGCATTCAATTTTTTGGTGACTTTTTCAAGGAAGGAACCTCAGATTTTGAGGGAAATGCCCTTCTCCGCGAGGTTCCCCTCAAGTAAGAAATGAGCTCAATGTAAATGATTCCTTGCTTAGTAGATTGACGGTCAGTTGAAAATATAGTTGAATACATAGATTTTTTTATTATAATTTTTGTTGCTCTGGTGTGTGTGATATATTGAAGTGTTGGCTTCTTTGCCTTTTTTTCATTAAGAACATCATAAAACATTTAGGGGTCTGTGCAAAAATTGCTGTGACCTCTATTTATAATTGAAGAAAGTAATGTTCTCCTTAAAATATTACTGGAGAGTGGTATGCCTGGCCACAAGACCCTGAAGTGTGCTAACCAGATTTGTGTGGATTTCCATTCTCTGGTGTGCAATTACTAAAATGATGGGAAGGGAAGACCATTGGCAAGGGAAGGCAATCTGGTAAGCACGGTGATTTGAAGCAAGCTTAGAGGAGCCAGGTTTTAGGTTTTGTTTTGGTATTTCTGTTGTTCTGGTAAAAACAATCTCTATTTTAAGCTAACTAAGCATACCTTTGTATATTTCTTAAAGCAAGAGATAGAGCCCCCAATCTACTTGAACTTCTTTGTGCCACTGCATCTACAACCTTAGCAGGCCCATGCATCCCCTTGGGATCTTGCTACGAAAGCAGATTCTGATTACGGGGGTCTGGAGTGTTGGGGGAGACTCTGCATTTCCAACTCCGTAATTCAGTGCTGTTGTCCTCAGGCCGTACTTGAAGTAGCAAGGCTCTAAGTGATGACTTGTGGCTCCTGAAAGGTAAACGACATCATGTGTCCTGTGAACCTTAGCTTTACTGCCTGTCTCATTCTCTCCAGTCGTGGGACAGTGCCTTTTGGATAACTTGGTGAGATCACTCAGTCGAGCTACTCAGCAGTTGCTGCTTTGGTCTGAGAATTAGTCCCCAAACAACTACAAGGCCAGGCAAAACTTTCAGCAGCTTTGATTCCCTCTTATTTCACAGTGCACTCAGGTCCTGTCACCTCTACCTTCGAAACATCCCCATATCCATTGTATCCTCCCATCTCCACCACATCATCCCATTCAGGTGCTTGGTCGTCTCTCACCTGGGATCTGAGAGTCAGTCCCCAGACTCCTCTCTCTGCTTTTACCGGTGCCCTATAGAATCTAGGTGATCTTTGGAGAGTGTAAATCAAACTGTCACCTACTGCTTAAAACCCTCCACGGGGCGCCTTGGTGGCTCTGTCAGTTAAGCTTCCGACTTCGGCTCAGGTCATGATCTCACAGTTCCTGAGTTTGAGCCCTGCATCGGGCTCTTTGCTGATGGCTCAGAGCTTGGAGCTTCCTTCAGATTCTGTGTCTCCCTCTTTCTCTCTCTGACCCTTGCCTATTCGCACTTTCTCCCTCTCTCTCTCTCTCTCTCTCTCTCTCTCTCTCTCTCTCTCTCTCTCTCTCTCTGTCTCTCTCTCAAAAACAAAACATTAAACAAACAAACCAACCCTCCAGTAGCTTCCCATATGCTCAGAATAAAATGCGGACCCATGACCATTGCACACAGGGACTACCTACCTGATCGGACCCTGCAAACCTCCCTCACCTCTTTCCAGGCCCCTCTCTCCACGGAACCTCACTCCTGCCCACTGGCCTTCTGTTTACTCTTTGAACACAGCAGCCTGGCCTCTTTCCTCTGGTTTTGCACTGGTGCTGCTTACATCATAAGGCTTTCCCTGGGGCTCTGCTGCCTTCTTACTCTTCAGGTCACCCCTTCTAAATGGTAGTCTCTGCAGCCCAGTTTAAATTAGCTGTGCCCCATTTTTCTCTATTTCATCTGCGTGTTTTATTTCATTTTTAGCCCTGATTACTTTCTGAAAGTATCTTTTTTAAAAACCTCTGTTTATTTATTTATTTTCTGACTCCACACCATCGTGTGAGACCATAAACTTTTTGAGGACCCGGCACTTCATAGATGGTTGTGTTGACAGTGGGCAGGAGGGAGGAAAGAAGACAGACAGTCCCAATTGCTTGATCAAAATGTTCTCCATCGTTTTGAGTACCAACAGAGATTATTCTCCCATGTTCTAGAGAAGACAGAACTTATCATATGTAATTTAAAGGCTTAAAAATATTTTTCTAAATAAAGAGTAATTCATTTCTATGTTGGGTTTTAGTAACTTCATTAACTTTGATTTCCAGAAACTCAAATGAGTTGAAAGAAGGCACCCTTTGGAGACATTTACATAAGAATGATACTCTAAATGAAGTTTCTCCACTATGGATAATGCATTTGTGCTGACAGAGCTCTGGGCCTGCTGGTTGGGGACACAGGGCAAACGCTTGCTGCATGGTCCACTGAGGCTGGGGTGGTGCGCGGTCATGGGGCAGAATGACGTTCTCAGGCTCACATTGATGTTTAATCCTGTCCTGCATCCTTCTTAGTGGGGTGTTCTAAGCCACTGGCAACCCAAGACCAGAAAAGCAGGAATCCCCACCCCAGGGTAATTGAATCGACGTTAGATGGTGCAAAGAGAGTACACTTTGGAGCCGACCAGGTTGACATTTGAGTCTTGGTGCCTTACTTAGTCATGTGACTCTGAGAGAGCCTTTCTGAGCCCCATTCTCCTCTGTAACCTGAAAATAAGAATCTGTTGTGGTGAGGTTTTTATATCTTGAAAGCTTATATTTCTGGAGGCCCTGGAGTCTATGTAGTTCCAAGAGGCGGCCTTTATTTTGCATCCATGGGCATGGCATCACCACATACACTTGATCTACATAAATGGTTCCCAGGAGCACCAATTCAGAGTGTGTTTTTACATGGAATGTGGTATGAGTGGTAACCCTGGGTTTATACACGGAGGCAGGCCATGTTGAACTAGACACCTCTCATTGACTAGAAATTCAATGCTGGGAGAGTTCCAAGTCAGTCATTGGGGGGAGAAATGGAGGGGGGGGAGTTATGGAAGTTTTGAGAGATTTAAGGAAAAAAATTAAAATTATTAAAAATAAAAACTCAATGGAAGAGGTAGTCAACAGATTAGACCCTGCAAAAAAAAAAAACAAATGTTGAGAATTTAGGTCTGAAGAAATCGCAGAATTAGTTGAGGTTGCCAGAACGATGGAATACAAAACTTAAAAATACAGAGGATACAATGAGAAGGTCCAACACATAGTGTAATGAAAAATAGGCAACATTTAGGGGGGAAAAGGTTTAACCGATCATATAAATCCAGTTTAATCAGATTTGGTATTTGAGGCACCTGGCTCAGGTCATGATCTCATGGTTCATGGGTACGAGCCCCGCGTCAGGCTCTGTGCTGACAACTCAGAGCCGGGAGCCTGCTTCGGATTCTGTGTCTCCCTGTCTCTCTGCCTCTTCCCTACTCATGCTCTGTCTCTCGCTCTTTCAAAAATAACATTAAAATTTTTTTTTGCTATTTGGTATTTTGGAGACTAATTTCTTTTTCCTTTTAGTATTGTACTAGATGCATTTCTTGCTGTTTTGTTGGTTATAGGTAATAAACCATTTTAAAAAATTTTAATGTTTATTTTTGAAGGAGAGAGAGACAGAACATGAGCAGGGGAGGGGCAGAGAGAGAGGGTGACACAGAATCCAAAGCAGGCCCCAGGCTCTGAGCTGTCACCCCAGAGCTTGATGCAGGGCTCAAACTCACCAATTGTGAGATCATGACCTGAGCCAAAGGCAGACGCTCAACCAACTGAGCCACCCAAGGAATAAACTATTAAGGCAGCAGGCAAGTTTAGTGGAAAAGAATTACACCAGTATCTCCACATATTTTGGTCAAATATTTTCCTCTGTGTCATATTAGAACTTGTGGTTTTTATTTTTGTTTTTATGCAAAGATTTTTTTTAACCACCTCAATATATATTTTAAACCATCAGTAGCATGTGTCTTTTTTGGGGAAACGGTTTCAGGTCTCCTGAACTTCCATTTTTTAAAAAACAAAGTCTCCAGTATAAATCTCTAACTGGCATGTTTAGAATGAGGTTAAATAGGTTCTCTCTGTATTAAGATAGCTAATCTCGAGACCCAGGTGACACAGATTGAGTAAACTCAGTCTCTGCATTTAAACTTACTCTTTAAAAAATTTTTTTAATGTTTCATTTATTTTTGATACAGAGAAAGACAGAGCATGAGACGGGGAGGGGCAGAGAGAGGGAGGCACAGAATCGGAAGCAGGCTCCAGGCTCTGAGCTTATCAGCACAGAGCCTGACATGGGGCTCGAACCTATGAATGTGAGATCATGACCTGAGCCGAAGTCGGAGGCTTAACGACTGAGCCACCCCGGCGCTCCACATTTAAGCTTTCTCTTGCTTTCACTCTTGAATTTGTCCAGATTGCAGACCTGAAAATACTTAATTGTAAATGAAAAGATCAGGGCTAAGATTACTCCTTAGCATTTAGTTGGTATTTAGTAAATACTTGTTGAATGAATGAATTGGTGACTTAATTTCAAATTTGAGGAAGGTTGATTTTAAAAAATGCTTTTAAATCAAAGCATGTTTTTCCAGTTGTTTGGACTTGCTGTTTTCCTACATGTTATAGTCACCATTTGTCATCATTTTTGGTGTTAATGACATACTCTTTTTGACACAGGCCAATAGAGGCAGGAAGTGATTAGAAAGCGTTTAGCAGTATGTCCTGGCCAGTAAAAATTGATTTCTACATGGTTTTATCGTACAGCCCCCTCTTATGTGGCCTTCCCTTCACCATACTCTCTCTCGTCCCCCAAATCAAACCTTTGGATTTGAAAATCCAGTTGGAAACATCAAAGCCTTGTTGAGATTTTACAACCCTCGTATGGAAAACCGTCAGTAAAAATGATCTTTCTGCCCAGAGCAGACGGACCGACCGGCATGTGAGAGCCCTGCTGAGGGTTCGGTCTATTTAGTTCTTACGCAGTAGGGGAGGAAAGCGACCCTCCTTTCATAGCAGCAATCTTTGCTCAGCACATCTGCCATCTTGGAATGCCCTCCCTCCGTCCGAATCTACCAGAACACTACACATCTTGAAAACTTCAGCTGAAACATCACCTCCAACGCGCAGCCTTCCCTGAATACTTTCAGCTCAGGTCCTAGTAGGAAGTGTGTTGTCAGGTGAATAATACCCTATGCAAATAACTTGGACAGTTAGAGGCTGAGGAATTGTTCTGAGGTGCTGTTTCCTTGCACAACTTTTGCAGAAAGACTGAGCATGCTGTGATATTTTTTTTTAAATGTGGCCAGATTAGTAACGCAAGGTTTCGTTTGTATTTATTCTCCTTCCTCCCTGCCTCACTGCATTTCTTTCTGTCTCTCTCTTACTGCTCTAGTGTTACATCTCCTATTAAGCCTTAGTATATTAAAAAATAAACATGGGGAAGATTTGATTTTTCTGTTCAAAATCAACACTGAACATTGCTATCTATTACAGTTACTGTTATAAATGTCTTGACTTCCTTGAAGTAATTCTAAGAGGCCAGAGTCCTGTCTCGCTCATCCTGTTATATCCCACTGCGCCATCTTTGCTAATAGAAAATGCGTGGTGTGGAAATTGGGAACAAACAAATCATGCCTCCTTGCTTCTATGTCCTATGACACAGCGCTGTGTCCCAGCAGACTTGGAAACACATATCATTAATTCTTCCAAATCTCTCTCTTGATGTCCATGAAATCAGCTTTTTGTCTTCTGAAAAGCAAGCCTGGAGGGAAAGTTGAGATCTTAGGACGCGCACGGAAATAAGACCCAACGTTATGCAAGGTGAGGTGCCGACAGAATAAGCCACGTGTGGAGAAAAGTTCACAAGCTTCGAGCCAAGGACAACCAGAGCCAATTAAGGCCCCTGCCTTCCTCCTGAGCTCCTAATCATTTTGTGTTTAACTTGAGTCCTTCACTCTTTAACATCAAGCTCTTGGGTGACTTGGCTCTTCGTGCAGATAGCACACTCAAAATAATGGGCTTTGGAAAATAACTTTGGCATAGCCTTGTTTCTTTTTAAACATTTTTTATCAGATGTAGGGTTTTGTGGTCATATTGTTTGTAAAATGCCTTTTCTGTACATTTTTATCATGGCAGTGTTTATGTTGCATGTCTAATTAGCTTCAACATACCAGATGAATTGTTTAAACCCGTCTGGCATGCTATAATTTTTCGAAGTTCATCATCTGCTAAGAAAAATATATTTGCAAAGGTTTTAGATTTCAGGAACCAAAAGTCTATCATGGATTCTAGTCACCATAAGAAACATTTCAAGGGAGGGAAATGATAGAGCCACTTGCCAGGCTAGCCAGTGGGAGAGAAGACAAGGCTCTACACGTGTTTACAATTCTAATTTGAGAATCAATGCCAAGATCAGCACTCCTTCTCCTTTCCCGCTAGCGCCCTCCCCCTCCCCAGGATTAAGGGAAACAAAACATGGAGCTGAGAAGTTTCTTACCGTGATGGGCGCTAAATGTATTTGGGATGAAAGAAGCCAGAGGAAATCCCAGGCTCATGTGAGAAAGGGTAGGAGGTGGGGTCAGGAATGCAAAAGATGCTGGGCTTAGACAGGAGGAGGGCTTGGAGCCAAGCGGGGGCCTCCAGGCTGTGGGTCCATCCGGAGTCAGGTACTTGCATGGCACACATTCCTCAGTTCCACGCGTTACACAATCTCAACGCATTAAACGTGATTGATACTCAATTTCAAAAAATCTTACAACAGAAGGAAGAGATGATCTCATCTCAGGTTCTCCTCTTGTAAACCTCAGAAAAAGCTTCAGTGTCTTCTCTCCATCTTTGCTTGAACCCAGGGAGTATGCCGCGGTGCTCGTAGCCAAGGGAAATAGTGTCTTTATTATGTAATGGCATCATTTGCTACTATAATTATAAGCAGTTTCATAGGTATTACTGCATTTGCACACCACAACAGCCCTAGGAGATCAGACAGGAAGTTTGAGACTCAACTTGACAATTAAGAGAACTCAGCATCTAAAAATCGTGTAACTTTCTCATATGAACACACATAATAACTAGGAAGACCTAGCATTTATAGAGTCCTCTTTAAGTACTAGCCATTGTGCTAAGGTGTCTGTCCTGCATTATTTCATGAATCCTCACAAAAGCACTGTGATAAATATTTTTATATTTATATTTGAAAGATGATAAAATTAAAAAGCAGGGATGTAAAGGAATTCATCCAAGGACTCAGGAGTACTGAGAAGGACAAGACTGAGAACTTACCCTAAGTTTATGATATTTCCTCAAATGCAAGGTGGTATCACTATAAGATATTTTATGTATGTCTACCAGGAAGGAAAACAATATTGTTAACTATGGCACTATGCTACTTACCACTTAAATTTTTTGTTTCTAACTAATTAAAATAGTTCTTTTGGACTTAATTTACTCATAGATTCTTATCGGATATAAAACTTAGCTATGTGTAATAGGGAAAGTGTAAGTTAAATAAATGTTAAGAGTCACTTAAAGACTGACTCTTCCCGATTACTTTTCAACCCAGAGCCACCAACTGTCTCCCCAAGGGTATCATACTTTCTGTCATCAACAACACTGGTGATACCACATATTTTAAATAAGTGCTCTACTCTTTTGTTGTTGTTTTTTTTTTAAGTCTCTCGTACCCGCTCCTAAAGTTTTGAGGCACCCATATAAGCACTGATGGCCACATCACATCATCACCCTTAAGGGCAAGAATTGTAAGCAGAAATATAAAAAAAGGGAACAAATCTGTGGCTTAGAATCGATGGCCTATGGTTTGCTGCCTCCTTGGTTTAAGGCAGAGCTGACAAGGAATCCCACGTATCTAGTATGTCTCAAGTTATCAAAAAAAAAAAAAATCCACTGAAATCATTAAAGTCAGCCTTTCTTTTTTAACTTACACTCAATTTTAAAGACATTGTTTTCTGTACCCTCCCCCATGATCCTTAGGTTTGGTTTCTTGTTTGTTTTTCCTACACCCCTTAAAGAATTCAAAGAAGGACATCACGGAGATATGATAGAGTTTTTGGCAAAGATAAATCTACCGATTTTAAAATAAAAGGTCGATCGGCCCTAATGAAAAGAAGTGAGTGTGTAACTGGAGAGGAATGGGGAGAGCACTGGTAGAAAGGTGGTTAATACTGAAATATTTAAGAAAAATGAGTATAAAATATCATCAATATGTTGATCCAGCTGTGAAGTTAATTAAATATTACAGTCCTGGTTGAACAAAAACAAAAACTGAGATTTCCTGGGGAGTACTGTTTTTGTTTTAAAAAAAAAAAAAAAGACATTTGCCATTATTTAAAAGAGCATTCCTTTTCTTGAAGCACTTCCTGTCAATCTGCTCTCTATGCTCTAATTTTCTATTCGCTGCCTAGTGCCAAAGTTAGAGCATTCAACCAGTTCCCTTATATTCTGTTAACCAAATCTCTCTGGCACCAACATTTGTACGGGTCATTAGTTTAATAAAAATTGTCACTCATACTCAAAATCAGGAGATCTGTAACACATCTGTACTATTTTCTGAGCCAGTAAAGAAATATTAAAGGATACTTAGAATTTTAGAACCGTATGAAATCTCTGAACAGGCCAAGAATTTAAAAGACGAAAATGGTGAAGACACAGGTTCTAGAGTCAGCCTGCCTGCTTTCAGACCAGGTTTTACTGCTTATTAACTGTCACGGGGGTTATTTCTTATCTTTTCTGTGCCTCCGTTCTTCAAGGACCATCCAAGTACCTTCTTAAAGGCTTGTTGTCAGAATAAAACAAGCCAATGTATGTAGACTGCTGACACATAGTAATCACTCAAAGGTATTAGCTAGTATGATAATATATGTTGTTACTCTTTGTCCACTAAAATATTTTAGGTCTCTGAAAACTTTATTTTTTTTTAACGTTTTTATTTATTATTGAGAGACAGACATAGAGCATGAGCATGGGAGAGACAGAAAGAGGGGGAGACACAGAATCTGAAGCAGACTCCAGGCTCTGAGCTATCAGCACAGAGCCCGATGCGGGGCTCTAACACTCAAACCACGAGATCATGACCTGAACCGGAGTTGGACGCTTAACCGACTGAGCCACCCAGGCGCTCCTGAAAACTTAATTTTTTATTCTTGCCATTAAGAGAGCACAATTGACCCTTGCACAACACATGGGTTAGGGGTTCTGACCCTCTGACCCAGTTGACAATCCATATGTAAACATGACTCCCCCAAAACTTACCAGCCTACTGTTGACCAGAAGCCTTGCGGATAATACAAACAGTGGAATAACACATATTTTATGTTACATGTTTTATATGCTGTGTTTTTTTAAATGTTTTTTGTTTATTTTTGAGAGACAGAGAGAGTGCAAGCAGGGGAGGGTCAGAGAGATAGGGAGACACAGAATCTGTAGCAGGCTCCAGGCTCTGAGCTAGCTGTCAGCACAGAGCCCGACATGGGGCTCGAACCCACGAACCGTGAGATCATGACCTAAGTCGAAGCCAGACACTTAACCAACTGAGCCACCCAGGTGCCCCTATACTGTATTTTTACAATAAAATAAGCTAGAGAAAATAAAATAAAGAAAATCATAAAGAGGAGGTACTAGGTTTATAATATTATACTATAGTTCAAAGGTCAGTGTGGTTTACTACCCCTGTGAGGTCCATATTGGATTAGAATGGAGTTTTCTTTTTCTTTTTTTTCTTTTTTTTACTAGATTTACGCTTCATTTATTTATTTATTTTTAAATGTTTACTTATTTTGAGAGATAGTGCAAGCAAGCCTGCAAACAGGGGAGGGGCAGAGAGAGACAGAAGGAAGGAATCCTAAGCAGGCTCTGCACTGTCAGCACAGAGCCTGATGCTGGGTCCGTCCCACACACCGTGAGATCATGACCTGAGCCAAAATCAAGAGTTGGACATATAACTGACTAAGCCACTCGAGCACCCTGCTTTACGCTTTGCCTAAAGTCCTCCTGTCGGTTGTCAAGGAACCAGGGTGTAGCTAGGATGGATCCTACCTGAACCAGCGCTGCATCTCCCTTAGGCCGAATCATAAAACCATCATCACATCTGAAGCTTTGGGCTGTTAAACAGACTTTCCCCCATTATTTACTCTCTGAATTTTACAGTTACTAATACTATGAAGGTTAAACTCTGTGACGCCATTGCTTAAATATAAGATCATGAGAATTTAGCGCAGGCACAATAAAGGCCCTTTGGAGCTCAGCATTTCTTTCCTTTAAGTAGTCTATACTTTTTACAGGCCTAGAAACCTGTTTCCCCCAATCCGCTAAAGTAGCACTGTCCGGCGGAACTTTCTGTCATGGTCAAAATGCTTTTTGTCATGGTCAAAAACAGCATACGTGGCTGTTGAGCACTCAACATACGGTTAGTGCAACTGAGGGACTAAATTTTTAATGTTAATTTCATTTAAACAGACACCTCGGGCCAGTGGCCAGCATATTGGTCAGCTCAGTTCTAAAGTGTTCCTGACATCGTTTCTATTTTGGCGGAGGGCGGGGGGTGGGAATCAGAGAGATAATCCCACGTATCTAGACATCTTATTTTTAGGAAAAGTAAATATCTGCTAGCTGGAGAAGCAGAGGTGAATAGAAAAAAACCTCGAACGACAAATCCTAGCCTCTGCTACAGAGGCTTCTTGGTGATGTCAAAGGGTTATACTCAACACTGTGAGGATAGGTTGAGTCACGCGGGGACTCTCTCTCACCAAAAAAACTGTGCATAAGATACTTCAGCCAGAAACACATTGATGTCAGTGAGAAGATAAAGCTAAATGGTAGAAAAAAAGAGAGCCAAGACTTTTTTTAAGAACAAATACTGCATTAAGTCATTTTTTTTTGAGGCAAGCAGTGTACGGAGCACAAATAAAAATGAAATAAGATAGAAAAAGTGGGCAGTAGAACTCTAAGACCATATCAACCTGGGGCCATTTACCAAGGGGAGAAGCTGAAGTTAGGGCAGACCCCAGAGACTTCACAGGATCATGGACAGCACTCATGCTGCCAAGACGAATTCATCAGGGAAAAAACAAAAACCAAAAACCATGTTATCTTTGAAAAATTCCTGAAGAGTAAAATAAAAAATTTCAAATATTTTGTACAAAAATGGCTTTTGACGAGATAAGCAATATTTGTATGTGGAACCACACCCTGTCCGCCCCAACCTTTTTGGATCAAGCAGCTTTTGTTTCTGACTCCTTTTGGAATCCAGGAGTAACATGCAGTCCGAAACCCCTGGAATATAAAGTATTTTTGGCCCACTGATCTCTCAGCATTCCAGGAGAATGACGGAACCCTTGGCAGGCATATGTCATTATGGGAAAATTTATCCTCAGGGTCTATTGAAGCCTCTATCAAACATAATTGATACATGTGCGTGATTTATACTCACCAGCAGCTCAGTCCAGGATGCGTCTGAATAAGCTGTTACTGGGAAAGTTGGGAAAATTTGCTTGATTTTTGACCTGAATTAGTGTACCTACATTTTGATAAACAGTATCCGTAAAGCATGTTGGACTGGTTTGTTTCATAAATAGCTGCATTTCTACATTGTTAGATTACTACATTAAAATACAATGCATGGTGCCAATTAGTGACTGTGATTGAAACGGCCATTGAAGACGTCAGTAGAAAAACCAGCACAAAACAGAATATAACCTGTGTTCCTTAACTCCAATTAATAGTACATATAATAGGCATTGTGCTGAACTGGGTAGAGATGGTTTAATAGATGTGATAGGGCTACATTTCAGTGCTTAAGGATGGGGAGAACTTGGAGAGGAAAAAGAGGACCTTGGAGGAACCATCTCTGGCTTGGAACTCAGTCCAGGGAATATTGGACAAGGGATTGGTGGTGGACTGTATAGATAGTTCGGTGGGGGAGTACAGGAATGTGTATCTGCTGAGTTAGGTTGGGCTGAGATTCTGAATGGCGCTGAACACCAAGTTTGCAAACACAAAAGAGGCAACAATTTCTTTCTATTTAGATTGGTGAAAAAGAAAGTATTGGGGTACTTGGGTGGCTCAGTCTGTTAAGCATGCAACTCTGGATTTTGACCCAGGTCGTGATCTCACGGGTCATGAGATTGAGCCCCACCTCGGGCTCCATGTGCTGACAGCATAAAACCTGATTGGGATTCTCTCTCTCCTTCTCTATCTGCCCCTACCCTGCTCATGCTTGTGCTTGCTTGCACTTGCTCGCGCACTCTCTCTCTCTCTCTCGCTCCCCCCCCCTTCTGAAAATAAACAAATTTAAAGAAATGTATTAAGGAATAGCAGATGGATTTTCAAGGTGTGTAATCAGTAATGTGCTCAAAAACTTTCAGATAGACCAAAACAGATTTTCAAATAGACCAAAATCCTTGTTTTCTTCAAATATTGGATGTTTCCACCATTTTAAAAGTTGGTTTTTTTGGGGGGAGGCTATTTGTTTACTGTGACTAAGTAGTATATAGAAGAATGGGTTTAGGGGTACCTGGGTGGCTCAGTTGATTGAGCGTCTGATTTCTGCTTTGTTGGTGATCTCACGGTTCCTGAGTTCGAGCCCCATCTTGGGCTTGCTGCTGTCGTTGCAGAGCCTGCTTCTTCCGATCCTCTGTCTCCCTCTTTCAGCCCTTCCCCTGTTTGTGCTCTCTCAAAAATAAAATACTAAAAATATTGCTAATAAAAAATAAGAATAAAGAATAGGTTTATATAGCCAAAGAAAACAAGCTTTAAGAATTTAAAATTCGAGATATTTTGAATGTAGCTACAATGCTTATAATTTCTCATTCCTCACATGAGATACAGCTTGGTGTTGTAAGATAGGTTTTCTGCTTCAACACTGAGATGAGCTTTTGCAGTGTGATTTTTGTTTTCCTTTCCTTACCTTCAGAAGGCGTGGTAATGTTGAGATTCAGGTACTCTGGATCATGTGTATAGTAGGGTTTTGCTTTTGCTTGTTTATTAATATTTTGCAGTGACTTATAGAAAAACGGAGTGAAATCAGTTTCATCAGATAGGAAGGAAGCAAAGAGGTTTTGGTTCCCATACATAGTTTTCTTATTTTCCAAGTGGGTTTTGAAGTTTGGAGAGCTTTATAAACTATAAATGTATTTTTTTAATTTGACTGTGATTCTGTATTTCCAGTGGAAATTAATACCTTCGAGCACAATTTACCAGACCTGTGAGTGCCTCTTAGCTGCAGCTTTGTTTATTGCCTTTTAAATAACTTGTGTAATAAGAAGCCACATACTCAGTGTTAAGGTCCCATTGGCAGTTTTTAAAGAATGTCGGCTGAAGAGTCCCTCATTTGAATCCCTGGTTACCTCTGTCTTTAGCCCTCAGCCATGAGCGAGAGGTGGAACCATTTTGTAAGACCTAAAAGCAAGAGTTCTTGAGTTTAAAAGAAGCTACTGCTTTTGAAAGACGAGAAGTCTCTGAAATAGTCATTGTCTACATAGGAGTAAAAAGGTACTCAAAATATCCTTTTCTCCTAAGATCGATTTTGAGATCTCGTTCAGGGGATGCCTGGTCAGACATCTGAGGAGATAAAAGGCCGAAGAGGCACAAGTCAAAAAAAAAAAAAAGCTTTGTTTTGACTTCAGATGATATACCTTAGGGTTATAGGAATTCCAGTCTTCTAGGAGCCTCAAGCCTTTCTTTCAAGCAGGCCTCCAACATCTGGCAGGACCGGGAGTCAGGAGGCAATTGGAGACTGTTGGTGAATGCTCAGATTACCGTTGTGCGTAGATGAAAGCAGACATAGCCGTGAAGAAATTGCTAAAAGTTCGCTGCATATCCCTTGCCCCCAGGCTGTGATACGTTCTTATAACGGCAGCACCTTAACCGTGATATTAAAGAAAAGAAGAGAAAA
Organism: Helogale parvula; assembly: GCA_004023845.1. NCBI lineage: Eukaryota > Metazoa > Chordata > Mammalia > Carnivora > Herpestidae > Helogale > Helogale parvula. Next base: position 62,508 of record PJEM01003736.1, on the reverse strand, counting down.
TGCTTCCAGTTTCTGGGTTGAACGCTGGTTCAAATAGGACCACTCACTCCGTCCCTGCCCCTAGCTTGGTGTGCCAAAGTGCACAGGATAATGCAAAACAGACAAATTCTCAACTTGCATTTATGTCTGACTGTTTCTATTGAAGCTTGTTGCCCACTGTTCTCATTAGCAGTGTGAGTCCTTATTCTGGATTCGTTGGAGCATGAGGGGACATTTAGAACAGTATTCGTTTCTAATAAAAGAAAATCAAGGTGGCTATTTGAGATTATTTTACGTTATTTCACTAATTATCAATACTCTATAGAAATTGTCCACATACAGAAACGTTTTTCTGTATAGATTTCCTATTTTTAAGTGAGGCCACATATAAGCAAAGAAGAAGAAGAATTAGTTTCAACCTAAAGCTGATTAAGTTAGTATTAGAATTACTAATTTTTTTAATGTTTGTTTTTGAGAGACAGACACAGAGCATGAGCAGGGGAGGGGCAGAGAGAGAGAGACAGACAGACAGACAGAATCTGAAGCAGGCTCCAGGCTCTGAGCTGTCAGCACAGAGCCTGATGTGGGGCTTGATCTCATGGGCAACGAGATCATGAGCTGAGCCAAAGTCGGACGCTTAACTGACTGAACCCCCCAGGCACCCCTCGAATAACTAATTAAAAAAAGTTCTATATTTTTAAAAAAGTGTCTTTGATCACATCCTGTGTAAGATGTGGCTCTTTGAGAGAGGCTCACAATCGCTGTAGGCATCAAAGTTCTCTAGTACCAGACAGCTGGTAAATGTTCTCAAAAGATACTTTTCCATGGATAACTTTTGACACTGACAAATAGACATTCTGTCAGCATCTGAATTAAATATACCAGCCGTGTAAGGATGGTACAAATAGAATCAACTCTGGATTTCTTTGACTTGTTTTTAGCTTAACGTTGTATCTCTAGTGGCTTTCGAAGAAGCACCTGACCTATTTGTGCTGACCCAATTCATTCCCTTCCCAGGTGGCCCCTCGTAGGTAAAATGATTTGCTCTCTTTGGAGAGGAGCATCCGCTGAAATCCTGCTAGCAGCCGATTGTCTGGGAGGAGCTTAAAGACTGTGACAGACTGAGCCCAAATAGGTGGCATTAACTTATTGTATAATATCCTGATTTAGATTTTTGCCAGTTTAATTGGGAGTGGTTTCTTCTACTTTAATATTCCAAATAGAACCTTTTAAAACCTTTTTTTTAAATGTTTGTTTTATTTTGAGAGATTAGAGAGAGGGATGGAGAGGCAGAGAGAGAGGAAGATACAGAATCCGAAGCAAGCTCCAGGCTCTGAGCTGTTACCACAGAGCCTGACGTGGGTCTCGAACCCACAAACTGTGAGATCATGACCTGAGCTGGAGTTGGATGCTCAGCCGACTGAGCCACCCAAGAGCCCTCAAAGTAGAATTTTTTTAAAATAAATCCTTATTTTCCTAATAGAGGGCTTTTCTACTTATAAGGATCCTAAAATGAGGTTTTTTTTAAGAGGTACAAAATCAATTTAATAAATCCAGATTTTCTTTAAGTCCAAGCTTGTTAACATATAGTGTAATAATGGTTACAGGAGTAGAATGTAGTGATTCATTACTTACATATAATACCCAGTGCTCATCCCAACACAGACTTTTTCCTTAGGCTTATTGGGGGTGGGGGGTGGGGCAGAGAGAGAAAAAGACAGCTAATCACAAGCAGGCTCCATGCTGGCAGCGGAGAGCCCAACACGGGGCTCAAACTCACCAACCATGAGATCATGACCTGAGCCGAAATCAAGAGTCAGACGCTTAACTGACTTAGCCACCCAGGTGCCTCTTCCAGATTTTCATGAAATGAAGTTCCTGTTATAAGGAACATGTGTCTGTCACCTTCTATAGGCAGCATGGTGCCACAGAAGTCAGATGAGTGAGGTGCCCGTGGTGTGTGGCAGATTTGTGGGTTGTAAGACTAGGCCTTGGCAATACTAACACTCCTGATGACGTATATAGAATAGACACAGGATTCTTAGCTTTGCCACTCCAAGTATAGCTGGAGGACCAGTCCCATAGGCGTCCCGTAGGAGCTGTTAGAAATCAGAACTTTCACCCCATAATGCCTGGGTCAGAATCTGCATTCACCAGATGCCTCACATGCACCTTCAAGTTCAAGGAGTCCTACTCTGCAGCTTTGTAAACTCTCTCCAACACTAGTTCAAGTACCCCTCACAATGATACCATGAGACAAAGCTATGCTCTCTGGGTCCTCTGCTTTGGCGTTGGAATTCTCCTCCTTTGCAGGAAATCACTATTATTATTTTTTCAGTAGCTTATCGAGGGCATATCTGAATACACATATATTTGCCATTATCATTAGCTTTTGGGAAAGGTGACTTTGGGTTAAGAAGGCAGAGGGTGTTTCTGCCTTCAGAGGGCATGCTTCCCCCTGGATTGCCTACAGGAGCCCAGAGCAGAATGTTCTAGTTCGTGAACAGGCTGCAATTCATAGCTGGCTGGTTTGTGCTTTAACTCAGGACCCGTGGTCAAGATGAGTGAGAAAATGGGGGAGTTTAGCTGTTTAGTAAATAAAACTAGAGCCATCTCTATCTCAGGCTCTTGCTATGTGGATGGATCCAGTGGCAGAGACCATGATATGTGCATGAAACATAGGTGATTTTTTTTTTTAAATATCACATCAGTGATAGGAATCTTTTGGACTACTTCTGAAGGATGAATTGAATACTGGGGCATGCAGATAAGTTAAGTCTTTAGCTGACAGGCACTTATTCTGAGTAGAACTTGGAGTGTCCATTGATAGTAGGCAAATTGTCTCTCGCCAATGAATTATTTGCTCGCTCTGCCCTTCTGGCGTCTGTACTTGAACATCCCCTCCTGACTCACCTAGCAGTCTCTTGAGGTTTTAATTTAGCAGCTGCTAACACACGGAGGCAAAGGGAAGGAGGCAGCCACTAAGCTTCTCTGACAGTGAGGGATGTTGAGGGAAGATGAATTGCTAAAGCACTTTAAGAATTGGATTTCTTGTATAAATCCCGACTAGATTTACCATTTGTATGCTTTTTATTTCCCCCCTGTTTAACATTTCTAAAACCGCTGTAGTATGCAACTTAGCTAAACTGTGTAATTTAGTTTGGCCTTAGATTGAGGCTACTGATACAATCCATAATAACGGAACCTCCCTGGGGAGGCTCCTGAAAGTCTGTGTCACACAAAGTCAGGTTAGATTTGGGTCCCTGGACCCCTCTCTGTGCGAACTAGCCATCTAACTGCCATGCTCACGGTGCTCTGTGGCCCTCCTCCTTAGCCCAACATTGCCCACAGAATGTCTCATTAGCCTCTTTTAGGTCTTTGCCTTCCTTCCATGATAACGCTAAGCCAGAAGGACCTAGAACAGAACCTAGAAAGACCTAGCCTTTGGGTCTAAGAGCAGTATAACTCCATAGATGAGTTCTGTCTTTGGAATTGGACTACCTGAGTTGAAATTCTGTGTCAGCCCTTGGACTTGCATGACTTAATACATGTGGCTTAACTTCTTTGGATCCTCAACTTCCTGATCTGTTAACTGGGCTGTTGTGAAGGGTGAGGTAACATATACAAGATGCCTGGTACTAAGGTGAACAAAAGCACAGTGTCTACAGCCGAACAATCAGTTTGTCACTCTTCATTCCTCCAGTTTTGAATGGGAGAAATTTTGCTGGTTCACCTTAAATGAAAATACTTACAAACATACAGAGGCCCATGGCTCTAGAAGAGAAATTTTTATTGTTGAAATAAATTTTTCTCCCTCTTTATCCACCCAGGTAGAATCACCTGGCACTGACCACCTTAAGTTCATACATTCAGTAACATTTACTGAGCAACCAGGCAAAGGTTCTTGTCTGAGGATTTGTATTACTTGCAGAGGTGATTTAACATAAGTATCTAGAAAGCCTAAAACAAAGCAGAATAGGTCGGGAGACGTAAAACTGGTACAGAAGCAAGAAACCAGAATCGTTGAAAGAGCCTTCTTAAAGAAAGTAGATATTTGAATTGGGAAGCTAATGGGAAGGATTTCAATGAGCAGAACTTTGGAAACATCTCAGATGAAAGAAATGAGGCAAACTGGGGTTCACTGACAGAAAGGAAAAAAGTATTGGGAGAACGAATACACCAAATGTCTAGCTCATTTTGGTTTATCCATTTGACCAGGAAAAGGAGTCTGCCAAATATAGAGCAGGATTTGAATTTATTCTTAGGAGAAGGCATTCTCTCTGCTTTGCCTTTCTGGGGATCTGTGTGCTCTGAGAAATGATAACCCTACCCTTGGAACATCCCGTTCCCTCTCTCTCCAGTCTTCATCATTGTCCAAATCGGGACATTGTAGATCGTAACATCAGCTGTAAGGTTTTAGGTCCTTCCTTGTTATCTATGCTTGTGACCTCACTTGGAAACCACTGCTCCCTTGGAATGTAGAGAAGAGGTCACCACCCTTTGGGTAAGGAGAGATCGGTGGTCCTTTATGAATGGAGAGAGAGCGAGAAGCATCATGGAAAAGGTTCTAGAGTAGAGATAGAGGTGGGTGCTACAAAGAAAGCTTTTCCCAAAATATAGAGTGGTGAGGGAGGAGAAGGTCATCAGTGAATCAGAGGCCGAAGTTCTCCGGTTAAAGAATTCAGATCAAATCCACATTAAATATAAACCTAAAAAAAAGAAGCAATGTGATATAGCAAGACCAAAAAGGATAAGTTCCGTTGATACATACTTCAGATAGAACATGCATAGTGCCAGATCCTAAACAGTCTTGTCTTGACTGTTGGGAACATTAGGTAGACTTAGTGCAGCTCTTCGGTTGGCGAGTGGGACCACTGTCAGCCTTCCCAATGGGCTTAGGCCTTAAATGTTTATTATGCAGTGGTAAATACAGTTAGAATGTGATTTCTAGACAACATGAGCATGTGCCAAGGCATCGCAAGGCTCTCTAGGCCAATAAATAATTAGTTAAATCAGTGAAGCCACTTTGGTGGGAGAGCGGAACTCGGGACTCTGTTCGCCATTCATTTACTTTGTTTAATTAGCATTCTTGCATAGAATGTGCCTAATTTTAGGAATTTAAAATTTGAGATACCAGTCGATTAGAGAAACGCACAGACCTCTTGTGGCTTTTGTTCTTTCTCCTAAGATGATGTGCGGTCTCCTATGAGTGGCAGAGGATCTAGAAAACTACCCCTACGGCTCTCGTGTGGGCTAGGTTATCTCAGCACATAATTGATAGGTTTCAATCGCTTTATTGGATCCCTGTAAAGCAAAATATTGACAATAAAACTGCTATTTTTGTCTGACCGGCCCCTGCGTGATCTTTGTTCCTCTGTGTTTAATGGCTGCATGTTCTTCTCTCCCAACTGCTTCGCTGTTCCCCTGACAAACAGCCACAGCAAATGGAGATTCCAGAGTAATGTCTAATCTTTACCAGCAAACTGTCTATCCTGCTGACCATGTGGAAAACTAGGAACATATTGAATATATCACAGAACAAATTAAGGGTGTGAGGCTTAATGCAGCCAAGGAAGTGATCATAATGCCATCTGTCTGGGAGCCTTGAGTGATTCTCAGAGCTCCTGCTTATAGAGTCAGTCATATTGAACATTGTAAATTTCAAAAAGAAAAAGAAAGTGTACAGTTCAGCACTTCCCATTTTTCAAGCTTGATAAAAGAATGAATCCTTTCCAGTCTGACTGCTTTAGTGGACATTAGGTGCAAGGAAAAAGACAAGAGGTGGCTTAGATTTTTTCATCTCGTGTGTCCTCTTGAGTCACCCTTGGTCGTCTTACCCCTTGTCACGGGGTCATATTAATTCAATTTAAAAGGGACCTTCTGAGGTCCTGGAGTCCTACAGCCTGCATTCAAATCCTGACCCTGTCCTTTGCTAGCTCTGTGACCCTGTATGAGTTTTTCAGCTTCTCATATCTTCAGTGTCCTTACTGGGAAAACAAAGGTTGAGTTAATAGGCACAGACCACTCAGCACCATGTCATATATCATCAGAGTTTATTGTTGCTATAATATTATAATATGTTAACTACCTATGCTCCGGTGCTCCCTGAGTTCAGGGATTGGTAAACTTGGTCTATAAAGAGCCATAGAATAAATATTTGGGGCTTGGTGGATCACATGTGATCTGTCACAGCTGTTCAGAAAGCAGCCATCCATAATAAATACATAAAGACATGGACATGACTGTGTTCCAATAAAACTTTATTTACAAAATGGGAAAAATACAGGATTTGGCCTGTAGGTTATAGTTTGACCCCTGATTTCATTCCTTTGGCTGCCTCAACTCCTTCTCTAAGCTGTTGTACTTAACATATGGATTTCTAGGTCATAGCCCCTGCCTTTGTCAGGTCTGTACAGTAGAATTGCCAGAGACTTTTTTAAACTATAATTCTGGGCCTCGTGTTGTGATATTTTGGCTTACGGCGGAGCTCCAGTTGTTGGTGTTTTATTTAAGCTCTCCAGATGATTCTAATGAGCAGCCAGGATTGAGAATGACAGATGATAAAATGTATTAGGGAACCATTTAAAAGAAAAGAAAGAAAAAAAAAAAGAAAGCAGATTTTCAGACCTCTGCCTGCAAATGGATTCTATTCTGGGTATAGGCCCGGGAATCTGTTTGTTTTTTTAATGTTTATTTCTGAGAGGCAGAGACAGAGCCCAAGAAGGGGAGGAGGAATCTATATTTTTAACAAGCGCTCCAAGTGATCATCTTTCCCGTCATCTCTCCCAAAGTTGCCCTCCTTTTCCTGTTTCCTCCATGAAATATGACTTGTCTTTAGTAGCTTACCAACACCTAGGCTAGGAGATCCGTGCCAGAGAAGTCCATTGGAACATAGCCACATTTGGGGAAATGTAGCGGTTAATTCTACAGTAGGAATGTTGATATTCTTTCTGGTCTAGAGAGTATGACCACTATGTGATGTGGATTTTCCTGGGGATTGAGTTGAAGTGATAGGTCTCACTTCCATAATAAGAGTCCTAGTTTCATATTAAAGAAAAATGGCTGATTTACCAATTAGAGGGATAGTTTGGGACCAAAAAGGCTTTCCATTTTTCCTTGGGTATGCGGGTTAAACAGAAACTAAATGAGGCCTGACATTTGTTTACAAGTAACAGTAACTGTAGACTGTGGAATACCCAGGCACTCTGAGTGGCAAAGGAAGTGACTGGAAAGTACTGTTAGTATGAAGTCAGCACTTTTGGTTATTTTCTGACTGATCCAGAGTTTAACAAAGTCTATATAAGGGTCCCTGGGTGGCTTAGTCGGTTGAGCATCCAACTACGGCTCAGGTCATGATCTCGCATTGGTGGGTTCGAGCCTCGTATTGGGCTCTGTGCCGGACAACTCAGAGCCTGCTTTGAATTCTGTGTCTCCCTCTCTCTGCCCCTCCCTTGCTTGCACTCGCTCACTCATGCTCTCTCTCTCTCTCAAAAAATAAAACATTAAAAAAAATTTTTTTAATTATAAGGGGAGTATAGATGAAACTTCTCATCAGGCTTTGAAAATTATTGTACTATAGAAATAGTGTAACATGTATGTTTAAACCTGTGTCAGAACAATGTGTGATATTAACACTCTGAAAGAAATTATTCTTTTCAGTCAGGACATCAGTGAGGCACACCAGTACTGCCCATTGCCACAGCAGCCATCTTAACCCTCCTCTCCCGTATTGGCTTCCACTAAAGAGGCTAGAAAGCGACTCATGTTCCCAGCGTCCCCTCCCAGCCAGTTTCTGCCTACTGAGTCTTAAGCAGAAATCTTCAGAGGCCTTTTGTGAGAGCTTTGGTTATCCCAGTAAAAGATCTATACGTACCTTTTACACTCTCTTCTTCCTGCCTTGACTGTAGAGACCACCTGTGACCACGAGGCAGGACGGGGACATGTTAGTGAAGGTAGAAAGAAGACAGAGGAATCTGGAGTCCTTAATGATTTCCTTGAATGGCACTCCTTTTCTGGTTTGTCTTATCTCCAGACTGTTGTGTATGTAACAAAGTCCAATATGTCTACCATTTCGACCATTCAGAAATTTTGTTACATGCAGCCAAAAGAATTCCTAACTGGGGTATGTAAGCTACATAGTTCTCTGTTATAGAGGGTGCGGTGTTTAAGAGGCATTAATGTCCCAATATATTGATGTAAGCCTTCTCAATGAGCCATTTGGGGAGGCTTTTTAAAAAGTACAAATTGAGGGCGCCTGGGTGGCTCAGTCGGTTGAGCGTCCGACTTCGGCTCAGGTCTGATCTCACGTCCGTGGCGCGTCAGGCTCTGTGCTGACAACTCAGAGCCTGGAGCCTGCTTCCGGTTCTATGTCTCCTTTTCTCTCTGCCCCTCCACCTCTCATGCTCTGTCTTTCTCTGTATCAAAAATAAATAAAACATTAAAAATTTTTAAATAAATAAATAAAAAGCACAAATTGGAGGTGCCTGGGTGGCTCAGTCAGTTGAGCATCCAGCTTCAGCTCAGGTCATGATCTCATGGTTCGTGAGTTTGTGCTGACAGCTAGCTCAGAGCCTGGAGCCTGTCTTCAGATTCTATGTCTCCCTTCTCTCTGACCCTCCCCTGCTTGCCCACTCACTCGCACTCTCTCTCAAAAATAAATAAAATATTAAACACACACACACACACACAGATTGCCCTGGCTAGCAAGAAGATCACTACCACGAATCTTGGGCAGAAATTTGAGAGGAAAATGTAGTTGTTGACTAACATGGCAGTTACCTTTCAAAAATAGTTTTTAAATGCTTTAACAAATGAGGACTTTGATGTGTTACAGAATTACTGGGCTGGTAGACCCCAGTGAATCAGTGAGGTTGGATCAGTGAGAGATGGCCCTTCCAAAGACTGGGTCTTCTTTTAGTTTAACTTATATGAAGCGTCGTTTCTACAACGTATGTTGCAATGATTGCTAACCTAAGTAATGACTGCGACTTTTCTTTCATGGAAGCGGCCAGTGCTGTGGATAATTCAGACCCTGTTGAAAAACTCTCTACCTTTATGATCTTGAGCATGCTGATTTTCCCTGTGCCTCTGGTTCCTCGTTTATAAAGTATGGATACTGATCCATTGGCTCTCAGCAGTCCTGAAAGGATTGAGTGAAATTATTACATGCAAAAATACCACCCTAGACCCTTTTACCTAGAGAAAAATTGCTAGACATTCCCATTGCACTTTCACAAGCACAGCCTGGATGTCTAGCCTTGCACAGCGTAGCCTGTGAAGTAGGGGGCCGTGAGCTATCTCCTCCGCTTTCTTTCCCAGCTTATCTCCATCATGTCAGCTCATTTCAAACATTGACCTCCATGTCTGGTCTATCTTCACAGCCTCTGAGCTGTAGGAAGACACAAGAAAGGAGTAAGGGACTAATTTTATGCTGAAATGCTGTGGGGATGGACTGAAAACCATCTAGCACCATGGCTACCTCATTACTTTTCTCTGGACAAATTAATTCCCACTTGAGTACATTTAGGAGAGAGGAGGAGGATGAGAGGGGTGAGGAGGATGATTTAGTAGGTTGTAAATATATATATATATATATATATATATATATATATATATATATATATATATATATATATATTGGCATCGTGTTGAATCTTCCACAGGAATAAGTCCTAAAATCTAAGACAAATGTCTCTATTGACAATTGAGTATTGTCAAAATTACCCCAGAAAAGTAAATCATTCATAAAGACTGCTAACGTGTGGTTTGGAATCGACAATCCCTCGTGGTAATACATGGATATAAACGTATAACCTACAGAATAATATATGGTATATAATTAAGAACATGTATGCTGACCACCATTTTACCGGAACATTTGATTGTGGACAAGTTGCGTCTCTGAGCCGTTTCTATTCTGTCCTAAGTGGGGTGATGCTCACACTGCCTGGGAAAACAGGCCAAGTAAACACATTTACATTTAAGGCCCCCACTCCCCCCCCCCCCCCCCGGTGCTGGAACACAGACTCAAATGAGGGAAGACAATCACCGTCTCGTATTCAAATTGATTGTTTCTGTCTCCCACTTACCTCCCA
>PJEM01003736.1:0-52335 GCA_004023845.1 Helogale parvula | reverse complement strand
GCCACAGGCCTTAAAAGAGCAGATTATCAAACGCCTGCTGTTTATAAGCTGAAGGAAATTCTAAGAACCTCGCTCATGGTCGCGAGCATTCAAACCATTTGCAGAGACCCTTCCACTTTAGATCTGAAACATGGATCACAAAGCATGTTAAAACAGAGCAAAGGTTCAACAGAGAGGCTGGCTCATCGGACAGCCGAGCGAGTCTGGAACTGGTTTCAGGAGGAAGAGGGGCCTCCCCAGGCAAGAATAGTCCCTGTCTGTAGCCCCTGTTGCCTTCTAGCACCCCAACTCCTAGAGCCCCAACATTAGAGCCCCATGGCTCAGCCTGTCCTCTGGACACTCAACGCGGGAGAAAAGGCCAATTTTTTTTATTCCTCTTGGCTTAGACACTTTGGGTAGAGAGAGGCTCACATACAGACCCCTGGACATTCAGAGAAACAGATGTAAAGAAATCATGCCCATTCGTACTCATGGTAACCCTGGACAAATAAGAAGTTTTCTCCCTCGCCCTCTTAAGGCACCCAGCCCAGTTTTCTTCTGCCTGCCCAGAGTACAACCATTTAAGAAAAACGGTCACAGATTGTATGTTACCGCCCTGCTTGTACGTTCAAAATGATCTTTTTAAACAATTCCACAAGAGCAGGAAAGAACTTCTCTGACTTCCATGGGAATAGAACGGCGTGTTGCAGAAATAATGAGAAATGCTTAAAGAATCAAGCCTTCTAGTGGTTTAAGAATAACTAACACAAGAGGCAGGACCCCGGTGGCGGCACTTTCTAAGAGATGCCTGTACAGCTGTTTACATGGGAACAAGCAATGTACAAATTGAGCATCTACTGCCCCAAAGGAATTTGTTCTCGTTTTTTTTTTTTTTTCTTTTTTAAAGGCAGGCCATGGCGTGTGTTGAGTAGGGCTCTGGTCTACATCATATTTTTCCACGTACAGTCCGTGGGCGATTGGCTCAGAGGCCCGTTGCATATACTCAGATCTCTTTTGAGTAGATTGGCCTGGAAAAAACATTTTGTGTTTTCTCTTTTATGGAGATACAGCTGGTCACATCACCCGTTTTGCCCCGTGGCTTCCCATTTGGCAGCCACAAAACGCAGGTGCTGCATCTCTGAAGCGCTGATTTGGTTGGAGGGGGGAGGATGGCACCTCCTGGAAATATTTAGAGCTACAGTTTGAGGGAGGATCTTTGTCCTGCACGATTCTTCTGTTTTTGCTGACTTTCTTTGCATTTTCCTGAGGCAGATGACCAGAACAACTCTAACACCTAGCCAGCTTTGGACAATATTTTTCCTACCTTTTCTTTAATCATTTCACAAAGGACAAAGCCCCCTTTATGCCAGGTGGGGAAAGGCAAGAAATTAAGTTTCGCTTCATCAAAAAGGAAAACTCCACCATCTTGCAATACTTTTCTTTTAAGAGCTTCATTTCTTTTTCCCCAGCTGCCTTCATCTCTTTGATCCATAAGGGTACACTAAGTTGAATCTATAAACAGAACCCACTAATTAAGAGTGATTGCTTAGGAGATTGGTCCCGACGATTCAGCATTATACGCGTGTTCTTCTCAGATATCCATTAGCGGCTAATAAGATAACTACAGATGTGCCAGTCTGTTTCCTGTTTCCGTCTATTGTACCTTTATTGCCATATATGGACCAATCGGATGGGCAGAACAATAAGTGGATGTCCTTTTGCTCCCTGAACATGTCTCAAAGGAATGTTTGTTATTAGATTGCTTTTTCTGTTTCACATCAGTATGTTAATAAAGAAAACATAACACCGAGAAAGTTTTGTGTGGCTTTTCTCTTCTTCACTTCTGCGACTGTAACTGGCTTATGGTTTAATTAAATCCTCTTGTATAGATATTCTAAAGTAAGTACTGCAAATATTCTGGGCAACGTGACCAGAGGGAAGATGACATTCTTCTTCCCGCTGTCTTAAAGAAAGTTTCCATCTAAATGTTTTAAGCACTTAAAAATTCAGCATGAATATCATGTTGCTATATTTGACTGATTTACACTTGAGACTTGGTAAAAAGCCTATGAATTATTCATTCCCAAGTGATTCTAAAGCCAGAACACCAGAAATCACATCCCCCATTGAAGTGTATAAAGTGGAATAGTTTAAATACTCTCTAGACATGTGGATGTCTACAGAGGTGGTTTTCCCTCTGATTCCAAATCTCTGTGCTTTCAACTCACTTACGTTTTTCTTTTAGAATAACTTACCTGAAGATCTTACCTTTTTCCACAGTAAACATGGTTCATGTATTTTTAAGTGGGCTCAAGATACTATGCTCTCAAGTAGATTTGTATTTTGGACTTTTTGTTCCTCCTAGGTCCAAAGAGATTTTATTTCATTTCAAGAATAAGCTAATGGAGGGGAAAGTAATTACTGACTTGGTGTTTGATGTATATGGAAGTAAAAGTGATAGGAAGTACACTGTAATGTATTATATGGAATTAAACACCATACCTGAGGAAGGAAACAACTGTATTCCTCCACACTCTCTCGACACATACACACACAATAATACCTACCAGTCTGGTACATTAAAACTACTTATAATAGGGACGCCTGGGGGGCCCAGTTGGTTAAGCGTCCGGCTTCGGCTCAGGTCATGATCTCATGGTTCGTGGGTTCGAGCCCCACATTGGGCTCTGTGCTGACAGCTCAGAGCCTGGAGCCTGCTTCAGATTCTATGTCTCCCTCTCTCTCTGCCTCTATACTGCTCATGCTGTCTGTCTGTCTGTCTGTCTCTCTCTCTCTCTCTCTCAAAAATAAATAAAACATTAAAAAAAATTTTTAACTACTTGTAATAGTAAAAGATTCTTTATAGTCCCTATACTCTGTAGTCTACAACTGTGGGTTTTGGCAGTTAACTTTTTATGGGAGTATATTAATATTGCTTAAAATGCTACTTAAAGCGGTAACACTTTGACCTATGTGCTCATCGGAATTCATAAACTAAATAAGGTCAGGTGGGGCCACTAGCTGGATGAGACTTCCCTAGAGTAGCCAAAGCCTCTAAAGATATGTGGGCTTTAGCGGTGGACAGGAGCTTTTTCTACACTTAATTTTGAGTGGGACTGCGACCAATCTTTAGAGACAGGTGGAGGAGTGAAATCTCCTAGGAGAGAAGTACATAGGAATTTGAATCTGTTGATGGGTGGGTGCCATTCATTACTACTTTCATGGACTTCTTCATTTCTTGGCTGACATTCATCACCTAGACCATTCAAATAGTAGATACAAGGTGTGTGTGTGTGTGTGTGTGTGTGCGCGTGCGTGCACGCACATACATGTGGATGTGGGAGAGACGTATTTTGAGTTACCCTTCACCAGGAAATGTGCACACCAATTGTACACACACACACAGGCACAACTGTGGTGCACATCATTCCCAGACTCTTAATGAGAACTTTCCAAATAACATTAGTCATCAAAGTATCACTAATATACTGCCAAAACGTGGCTCAAAATTTTATTCCCTACTAAGAACTTGCAGGCATAATTTCTTTCTGGAGAATTGGTGTAAAGTACTCTGATTCTGTCCATTTGTGCAACTTCTGTTACTAAAGAACCCATCAGAAGCTGACAGTTCAGTGAGTTGGATTGGAAAGTCATGCCTTAAATTTTTGTGGACACTGGGTTGATATCAAACAGTATACCTGTAATTAAACAATGTGAATGTCTTCTAACCCATTTTGATAAGTGGCTGCTACCATAGTTTTTAAAGAATCTCCTGTTTAAAATACTCAGGCAAGCGTATATTAAGTATTCACTGTGATCTGGGCACAGGCCTAGGCACTGAGGGCACAAGAGAGCACTTTCTGGAAAGAACTCCAGGGAGCTTAGGGTCTAATGGAGGAGTCCGCAGATTCCATTTTTCGTTTTATGCTCAAAATATTTTTATTGGCTTCTAAAATACAGAGACTAGTTGGGGTACAGAAGGAAGGGATAGTCTTAACGGAAATAAAAAAAATACATAAAACTAGAAATGACCCTTCAGTGAAAGGAAATATAAACTCCAAGCTAATTAATATCATCTATGTCCTGGTAATTCACCGTAGAGAATTTGCCCAAAAGGAAAGTGGTAATCATTGCTATTGGTTTGTTTTGAAGAGGTAGCTCTAATCATGAGAAGAGTGAAGAGTAAGTCAGATACTGGAGTAATTTAGGAGCAAGAAGTCAGTTTGGCCATGATGAGCCCTAGTTGTTTATCTGTCTCATCCAAAATCTGGGTATCTTTGCCTGAGCCAGAATTAGGATGGCCCAAATAGGGCACTCGCCTGGTATACAGTTAAAGGTAGTGCCAAAAAATTTTCAGCGATCCTGCTAATATTTTAATGCCCCCCAAAAAGTTTTAAGAAAATAAAAACCAATGCAGGGGTGTCTGGGTAGCTCAGTAGGTTGAATGTGACTCCTGAGTTCAGCTCAGGTCATGATTCCAGGGTTGTGGGATCAAGCCCCATGTCAGACATGTTCTCTCCGTTCTCTCTATATTCTCTCCCCTCCTCTGCCCCTCTCCCCGACCCTGCTTTCTCTGTCTCTAAAACAAATATATTTTAAAAAATCAATGCAAAAAAATCTATGATGAAAAAATAGATTTTTGTTAGTAAGTACTAGTTCCATATTGTTCCCCACTATTCACTGTGTCTCTTGCCCCCCCCCCAAAGCACTGTGTTCATTCTTCATCTCCCAGCAGGTTTTATTGTGTGTTGTGGTCACTTGCTTCCATGTCTTGTTGGCCACAGGGGTGACGTCTTGCTATGAGGGGCAAGGTCATGTCTGTCTTGGTATTCCTCACTTGACCCAATATCTTATGTAGCTGCTACTTACTAAGTGCTGGTTACATCAGCAAACCGGGCAAATTAGAGCTCCAAATCTGCTGACATTTACTGAGCCTTCTGAAGACCATTTTTCTGTAAAGAGCTCACTAAAAGATTGCAGAGAATCCACACTACGTGAAAGCCTTTATCTTTTTGTGCTTATCACCTTTATTATATTCATTCTAAGTTGCTGTGTTCTATGAGCCTGCTGATTTTTGAAGAGCCAGCTATGTTGGGGTACTCAATTAGAGATACCTTGTTTTTCCCTCGTATGGAATTTTGGCTTGTTTTAACATCATTTTGTGCTAAGGAGCGTCTTTGCTAGTATGTCCCATGGGCACTTGAAATTATTTTATCCCAAACTGCATTCATTCTTCCTTGACACCTGTTGCTCCTTCTCTGTTCTCTGTCTTGATGAAAAGCACCATCATTTGCTTAGTTTCTAAAACCAGAACTCTGGATTGGTCCTTGACCCTTTGCTCCCCATTTATGCCATGTCCAACACATGTCTTAGTCTACCCATGCTACCCTCTTAATATCCTTGGGATTAATCATGGCCATAGACCACTACAAGCATCTCTTGTCTGGTTTTCCAGCCTCCAGCCTCGGCTGCCAGTCCAGTATCCATACAGCTGCCCAAGTTGACATTGTAAGATGCAAATTTGATAAACATCACCCTCCTACTTTAAAATCACTAACGACTCACTGGTCGTTACCTCCAGGAGAGCAGATTCAGTCTTCATAACCATGCATTCAGGGTCCTTCTACATCTAGTTCCTTCCTTGCCAGTCTCATCTGGCCATGTCCCCTGTAGTTTTCCTCCAGTACAGTTGTTACCCTTCCGCCCCCATCCCTTGGCTGGCTTTAGGTCTTCACCTTCTGTGCTTCCCATAATATTGCACACATACTTCCATCAAAGCAGGTGGTGAACCCTAATGGGTTTCCTTTCCCCCCATTAGGATGTGAGCTATTTGCGGGGGAAGGGGGTTATCTGGGATGAATATGTCTCTTGGTTTTGTGTCCCACCATCCAGTGTAAGACCTCACATAGGAACCATTCATGAATCTTGCCCAATTCAATCGCTTGTTAAAATATATTATTCTCACGTCTGTCCCCCTCCCATTGGTTCTCAGAACCATCTTTTAGTTTAGATTCTAGCAGCCTCTTGCCTTTGCGTGTTTCATATTTGATCTACCCTGGACTCATGTGACTTCCCAAATATATCTCTTTTCCCTCATCTCTACCTGCTGGAATCCATTTTGTATCTTTCAGTGTTCATCTTCCATAGTGTCTCCTCCATCAGGAATTTTCTGCTTTCCTGAAAGTGAAAATAAGCCCTCCTTTCTTTGAGCAGTTCCCTCCTCCAACCACCCGCAGCCCCAGCACAAACCCACTTTATTTGCCTTGCATTGCTCTAATTCCTCTAACATTGGGCATCCCCTCCTTCGCCTGTGGGCAGAGACTCTTCCTCCTTCGCTCTGTTCCCCTCACAAGTCTAGCTCAGTGCTTCGGTCGTAGAAGGGGCTCAGAATTGAATTGGAACTGAACTGAATTGAATAAACTATCCATTTATGAAATAATTTGCTTTAGAGTTGCCAGAATTAAATGGCTGCTCCAGTGGCAATATTACTCTAACGCACTAATATCATTTGATCCACTGAGGAGCTAGTTAATTAAATAGGTAGATTAAAAATATAATCTGCTAGAGGAATAATGTTTTGGCAGGGACCCATACATTGTGGGTTGTGTTTTTTTTTTATAAAGCATTATGATCTCTCAGCTATGTTCCTCTCGCTTCTACCCAAACTAGCAATAGGACTCTCTGAACATGACTGTCGATACCCGGTTTAGGAACACAAGGCCATACACCTGTGAGCCAGATGTGCCCCGCAGCCCGCATGCTACCCCAGTCCATCTGCAAAGCAGTACCCCATGCTGGCTCTTTTCTATAGGAAAGGGGACATTGGTCCCCAGCCTTTTCACATGATAGCTTCCCTGGTGTTCGCCTGTTTTCCTTAACTTAAAGCCCCCTTCATTGAATTTCAATGTCTTGGGTGACCTTTGGCAACTCAAGAGGCCTTTGGCCATTTGCTTATCAGTGAGTCTGCTTTTTCTCTGCATGTTTGATTTTTGCCTGGTGATGTTTTGACATGTTGCACCCCTTGTGAGAATGCTGTTGGGTCTTCTGTCGCCGAACCAGCCAGCTCAGCGTTCGTGGCAGTTAATAGCTGATCAAATCCTTAGCATTTCCACGCAATGCCTTAGGAGCGTCATCTGATACTGAATGTAGCTTTAACTGGAATGAATGGGATTCAGTAACGAATGGGTCTGCATTGATGGGCACTGGAGACAGGATAGCTTTGTGATCTTCTTTGTGTCTGTAAGAATGCCTCTGCAACCGAATCCGGCCCATTTCTATGCCAATGTGCTAATAGTTGTGGAATCTCATTCATCTCGACCGAGGCCAGTTAGCTCCGGAATCCCATCTGTTTGAGTGGATGCAGTAAAATGTCATGGAAATGTGGCCATTCATTCGCATCACCAGTGAGAGCTTTCTCACTATTAATTTCCCTTCATTTTCAGTGACTCCAATCACACAGATTCTTCTACCAATTGAAAAAAAAATGCCTAAAGCGCTCGCTTAATTTTTTATTTTGATTTTTAAGTGCTTGTCCACAAGAGAGAATTAAAGTTATGAAAATATGCACAGAGTCTAAATGGAGATGCCGCCATCCCTACAACAGATTCAAAAAACTGCTTTGACCAGATTTTTAGAGTCCCTCTTAGCATAAGATGCCCAAGGCTGTGTTTTGGCCCAGAGGAATTTTTAGGCTAGTTTTTTTTTTCCTTCTGTAAATAGAGTTGAAGCAGTAGGGAAATAGGATGAGTGTTAAGGAGAACAGGGGTAGAAGAGGTGCTGTCTCTTACAGATTGCTGGGGTGACACAATAGTTAAGAACGTGGCAGGTCTTCTAGTTAAACTCCTGGCTGGCTGGCCCGCAGAAATACTGGAGCCATTCTGGCTAGAAATTGTGGCAGGTGCTTGTAAAATCATGGCCAATAGGCACTATGACCGTTTTCATGTATTTGTCATTCCCTTAAGGACTATCCTATGTTGATTTTTAAGTCAAGAAATTTGACTTCTAAAAAAGAATGTGTGTGTGTGTGTGTGTGTGTGTGTGTGTGTGTGTGTGTGTGTATTTAAACATACATCTGATATAAGTAGAGGGATGGATAAAGAATAGAGGAGATAATAGATTATTCATGAAAATTAAGTATGGGGGAAAAGACCTTTGTTTTTCCAGCTGCCTGTAAGCAGACGTTTAAAGAAATTGGGCATCTTCATGGACTCAACAATATTAAGAATAATGAGCTAGTGTTTCTTATGTGTGAGGCACAGTTCTGAGTATTTTATATACATTAACTCATCTGATCTTTGTCACAAAATCCTGAGCTCCCGTTAGCATTTCCATTTTATCAATCAGGAAAGTGAGACTCCCTGAAATCGAGATGTCATCCTTTGCCTCAAACATTAGGTTTATTATCACTTGATTCTTCGAATGAGATTCGCCTCTTTACTTGCAAGGTGTGAATGAACGCATTGCGCCTATCAGTTTAAAGCAAACATGCCCCAATAAATGCGTCAGACACTATTTTTCCAGAATGTCTATAATTGGATACATTCTGAACTAACAACTTTGCCAAAATGTGGGTGTCTTGACTTTGAAAGAAGGCAACAGTGGACAAGTGGCATTGAATCCCCAGATGATGATATATATTTGCACAGCTGAAGCTAAATGCTTTCAACATGATTTCCTGCCCAGCATTATGAACAACTAAGGAACATTATAGCGTGTGCATTACTAGCCAAACTGTTATGATCATACTGCTAAATCTTTTTGCAAACTTCCCTTCTCTTACTCTTATTCTGGGGACTGGGCTGCCATAATTTCACCTGAGAGATTGAACCCTCACTTTATACCATACGTAAAACCAGACCATGCTTCAATTACTGTGATTAGTAAAATATTAATCATTTTAAGGTATCCTTGTATAATAATCCCATGGCTTGAATTCTTACTATGGCACAATTCCTTATAAACTCTACTATTCATTCAAATGAATGGTTTTGGTTTTCAAAGATGATCCTTAAAGAAGCTATAGATGTATTTTAATAGTGCTACAATGATCACAATTTCACTGAAATGTTTCTTTTTCATTTATAGCAATGAAATTTAATTCAATTAGGAAGGTGACCACTCTTTATCCTTGGAATTTGTTTTAAAATTATAATTTCTGGGGGCAACTGCATGGCTCAGTCGGTTGAGCATCTGACTTGGGCTCAGGACATGATCTCACAATTTGTGAATTTGAGCCCTACATCAGGCTCTGTGCTGACAGCTCAGAGCCTGGAGCCTGCTTCAGATTCTGTGTCTTCCTATCTTTCTTTCTTTCTTTTTTTTTTTTAATTTAGACTTTTTTTTTTAGTGTTTTGTTTATTTTTGATACAGAGAGAGACAGAGCATGAGAGGGGGAGGGGCAGAGAGAGGAGGAGACACAGAACCAGAAGCAGGTTCCAGGCTCTGAGCTAGCTGTCAGCACAGAGCCTGACGCGGGGCTCGAACCCACGAATGTGGGATCTGACCTGAGCCGAAGTCGGAGGCTTAACCAACTGAGCCACCCAGGCGCCCCTCTTCCTGTCTTTCTGACCCTCCTCCACTCATGTTCTGTCTCTCTTTAAAAAATAAACATTAACAAAATGTTTACTAAAAATATGTATATATAATTTCTGAAGACACAAATAAATGAAAAGCTATTCCATGTTCATGGATTAGAAGAATGAATACTGTTAAAATGTCCATACTCCTCAAAGCAGTCTACAGATTAAATGTACTCTCTATCAAAATTCTGGATGGCATTTTTCACAAAATAGAACAAATGATACTAAAATTCACATGGAACCACAAAAGACCGCAAATAGACAAAGCAATCTTGAGATTCAAGAAGAACAAAGCTGAAGGCATCATACTCCCTGATGACAAACAATATTACAAAGCTATAGTCACAAAAGAGTATGGTATTGGCATTTAACACACACAGATGAATGGAAGAGGACAAAGCCCCAAAATAAACCCACACATAGATGGTTGATTAGTTGACAACAAAGAAGCCAAAATTGATTCAATGGGAAAAAGAGTTTCTTCGGTAAGTGGTGTTGGGAAAACCAGTCAAATACATGGAAAAGAATGAAACTGGATGCCTGTCTTATATGATACAAAGAAATTAGCTCAAAATGGATTAAAAACTTGAGTTTAAGGCCTGAAACTATAAAACTCCTACTGGAAAACACAAGCAGTAACTTCCTTGACATCTGTCTTGGTGATGATGTTTTGGATCTGGCAACTAAACCAAAAATAAGACAGTGAGACTGCATCAAAGCAAAAATCTTCTACACACACACACACACACACACACACACACAGGAATATTACTCAGCTGTAAAAAAGAATGAAATCTTGCTATTTGTAGCAATACAGAAGGACCTTGAGGTCATTCCACCAACTGAAATAAGTCCCACAGAAGAAGACTAATTTCATATGATCTCTCTCATATGTGGCATCTAAAAAAAATCCTCATAGATACAGATTATTGGCAGAGGCAGTGGATGGGGCATATGTAGAATGGATGAAGGGCATCAGAAGGTACAAAATTCCAGGTACACAGTAAGTTCTGGGGACGTAATGTGTAGCATGGTGATGAGAGTTAATAATACTCTATATGTGAAAGTTGCTAAGAGAGTAGATCTTAAAAGTTCTCATCACAAGGAAGTTTTTAACTCTGTGTGGTGACATGTTAACTAGACATAATTTCAGAAGAAAGGCATGAGGGGCAGGCAGATTTGGGTATCAAAAATGGAAGTACAAACACAAAGTCATAAAGTGATGATTGTATATAATCAATAATTTTATTCGTCCAGCTGTAACATACATTTCCAAATTTCCGTGCCTTCATACAATACCAATTCATTTCTCACTAATGGTACAATCCAATGCAGGTCAATAGGTGTTCTCAACCAGCCATTCAGGGTTCTAGACCCCTTCCGTGTGGGGGCTCTACCATTATCTAGGTTGCTAGAGTGCTGTAGGGACCTTCTGCATTCAGCCAACAATTGAAAGAAAAGAGCATGAAGGATTCCACAAGAGGTTTGTGGAACCAGGCCAAGAAGTGGCACACATCATGTCTGTCCATCTACCAGACATGTCTTCACCGAATAATTATAGGAGAAGTTGGAAAAATCTTTCTGGCTGTGTGACTAGAAGGAAAAAAAACAAAACGAAACGGGATTGGGTGAGAACATAGCAGTGTCTCGGCCACGCTACCTCTAGTGAATTTCTCTCCAACAAGGGCTTTGAGCATAATGTAAACAAGTGGTTGAGCTCCTTACTGTCTCTGCCTTGAACAAGAAGTTCCACGAGGAGGTGCATTCTGGTAGATTTTTTATTGGTTTTGTTTTATTTTTGGTGCATGTGTAGTTCCTTTCAGATCGGGTAAGCAAAGCCATTTCCAAATATGTCTTTTTAGGTCTACCAACCATCTTTTAGGTTTTCTTCGGACACATAGATGGAGAGGCAGAGAAGGGGTCCCCTGATAGGACTAGGGGCCGCACAACAAATCTGCCATCCTTAAGGTGACTTAGAAAGGAAATAAACCATTCCCTAGGCTGGGGGACCAAACTTTAGTGCTCAAGTGAGGTTGTACGTTTCATTTTTCTTCTAGGTAGTACGTTTCCCCCCTCCCAAATAGAATAAGAGGAGACCTTTCAGACACGTCTTTGTTTGAGAGACAGAGGTCACCACCTTAATTCTTTCCTCTCCTCTCAAGACTCTTGAGAACCAACAATAGGATACTTAAGACAGTGAAGGAAATTTTTAGTAAAAGAACGAAGAAAGTTGACAACAGCAATAACCACAAAACACTGAAATTTGCTAATCTTGTCCCAGACTCTACAAACACACACACACATGCACACATGACCCTCTCGTTCTTCTCTGTAACCTGTCTTCATGGCATCCATGTCAGCTTGAATGGCTCTATCACCTGTGTCTACACTCGGGCAATTTTCAGAAGGCTCTAAGGTTGCTGATAACATGTTGCACAGTCTTCACATGACCTAGCAGAAAGGCACAATACTTAATCAGCATTTTACACAATTGCTCAGGAGCTGTTGTATGTTGCCATCAAAGACCGCACACTGGTGCCTCTCTCCTTGGTACCGCTCTGACCTCTAGCCTCCTTTTGAGTCCGTGTCGTCTTTAGACCCGACACCCCTTGGCTTCTCCTCTGCTTCAGTGTTGTAGGAAGTTTTCAAAGCCAACGGTGAGCATTTTCAAGATTTTCTTCCTGACCAACACCACGCATCAGTGTTTTCCCCAAGGCAGAAAAACTCTATTTTGGCAAAACTAGCTCCTGGTTTCAGGTTAAGTATTATGTCAGTGTTGGTTAGCGTTCTTGACTAGGTCCTTGAAGGCTCAGACCGGCCTGATGTATTCATTTCCAGTTGCTGCTACAAAAAATGACCACAAACTTAGAGGTCTTAAAACCACACAAATTTATCCGTTCTGCTCTGGGGGTCAGAAGTCCAAAATCAGTTTCACTGAGGTAAAGGCAAGGTGTCTGCCGGGTGAGCTCCTCCTCTCTCTGAGGAGAGAATCTGTTTCCTTGCCTTTAGCAGCTTCTAGAGACAGAGTACACGCCTTGGCTTTTAGCCCCTTCCTCCACCTCCAGAGCACATCACTCCGAATTCTGGTTCCATCATCATATCACCTTCTCTGCCTCTGCATTCAGATCTCCCTTTCTCTTTCCCTTATACGGACCTCTGTGATTTCACTGGAGTCCTCAAATAATCCAGGAATAATCTCCCCATCTCAAGATCCTTAATTTTTAATCCTACCTGCAAAGTTCTTTTGGCCATATATGATAACATTCCTTGGTTTCATAAATTAGGGCATGGCCACCTCTGGGAGCCATTATTTGGTCTCCGTTAGCTGGCTCAGTTACCACAGAAGCCTAACTTTGTCTCCTGGAGCCTGAATGGTTGGATGCCCCCCAGATTCATATGTTGAAATCCCAACCCTCAGGATGATGGTGTTAAGAGGTGAGACCTTAAGCAGGTGATTAGATCGTGGAAGTGGAGCCATTATTATTGGGATTAGCGATCTTCTAAAAGAAACCCCAGACAGCTGGCTTGCCCCTGCCCTATGAGAGCACATAGCCAGAAGGCGCTGGCCATGTGGTCACCAAAGCAGGACCACACTGGTGACTTGGTCTTGGCCCTCCAGCCTCCAGAATGGTGAGAAGTAAGTTTCTGTTGTTTCTAAGCTGCCCAGTCTGTGGTGTTTTGTTAAGGCAGCCCAGAGAGACGAAGACAGTGCCCTTTGCATGTCAACGCAAGACCGTAAGTCGGTAACACCTCCGCTCTCCCTGCTCCTTCATGGCTGGCCCTGGCTCAGAAAAGTAAGAATCCCATCATGCCCTTCGTCCTTCTGCCTTCCCACTTTTCTTAGTACATGTTTTTGTGAATACCTTTTTGCAGAGCCTAGTATTTTTTTAAAATTATTATTTTTCAAAATGTGGACTGTATTTTAAGGAGCAAATGCACGGTTAGTGACAAAAAGAATCAAAATAGAAAATAACATTAAAAATACTGGATTTATGAATTTAAGAAAGTTCAGAGGAGGTAACGAGGGAGAGAAGGAAGTTTGCCTAACGGTAAACAGAGAACAGGAGTCCATGAAGCCTCTGAGTGGCGAAGACCCAGGCTCATTCCTAACAGAATTCCCTGGAGATGAGAGCCTTCCCAGAGGAAATGGCCCTAGAAAGACTAGATCCTGTACCCAGGGCACAGAGACCAAGAAAGCCAGATACAAGCTAATCGGGGCTCAGACCTTCGGGCTAGATCAGCAGAACCCACATGGACTAAATCTGTCTTCATTGGTGGTTGGTTAATTTATATGCCTATTTCTCTTCTTTTAATTTGCAAGATGGAATTTGTCTTACATAAATTTAACCTTTTAGGTTGAACAATCCCTGGTTCTTAGTATATTCACAAAACTAGACCACTGTCATCATTACCTCATTCCATCAGATCTTCATCACCCTAGAAGGAAACCCCATACCCATTAAAAGTCACTGTCTCCTCCTTCTTTCCTTGAGTTTCTGTCTAGGGATTTGCATATTCTGGGCATTTCGTATAAATGGAATCACATAATATGTAGCCTTTATACCTAAGGCCTTTTAAGCCTTTTATGGCTTCTTTGCCTTAGCATAATGTTTTCAGGCTTCATCTGTGTGGTAGCATGTATCAGCACTTCATTCATTTTTATAACCAGATAATATTCCATTGTGTGGATATACCGCATAGTGCTTATCTGTTCATCATGCGGTGGTCCCTTGGGTTGTTTTGTGGCCGTTATGAATAATGCTGCTGTTAATATTCATGTACACATATTTGCTTGTATACATTTTCAGTTTTCTTTCACATATATTCAGTTGTGCAATTCCTGAGTCATAGGGCAGCTCTGTGTAACTTTTTTCTTTTGAGGAACTAGCAAACTGTTTTCCAAAGTATCTACACCATTTTATTTCTCACCAGCAGTAGTGAAGAGTTCAAATTACTACACTTTCTCTCCAACACCTGTTATTATCTATTTTCTTATATCCACGCCTAACGTTTTGCTTGCCTGACACCCCAGGTCCTTTTTATAACCCTGGAAAAGAAAGAAAATCTTAATAAGAGACCAAACTCTTTCACTATCAGGTACTAATAAAGATT
Source organism: Helogale parvula (assembly GCA_004023845.1). Lineage (NCBI taxonomy): Eukaryota > Metazoa > Chordata > Mammalia > Carnivora > Herpestidae > Helogale > Helogale parvula. Next base: position 37,666 of record PJEM01003736.1, on the reverse strand, counting down.
TAGAGTCCAGTCAAATCTAATTAAAAGAATTTAGGTATTCTTCCACACCTGGGGGGGAAAAAGTCTTTGTTTATTTTATTTGGCCTTCCCTTTGTAGTATTGTAATTTTTGTAAGTTTGTTCATTTTGAGAGAGAGAGAGCGCGCGCACACAAGAGAACAAGAAGTGAGTGGGGGAAGAGCTGAGAGCAGGAGGGAGAGAATCCCAGGCAGGCTCTGTGCTTGACAGCATGGCTCCATCGTCTCAGCAACCATGAGGTCATGACCTGAGCCAAGATCAAGAGTCACTTAACCCACTGTCCCACCTGGGTGCTCCTGTTGCACTGTAATTCTAATGTCGTGTTTCTCAACCTTTTTTTTTCCACCTGATGCTACATTCAGATTAATAACATCTGCATGGCCTATGGTAGTAAACTTAGGAGTCTGTTAATGGATGAATACATTGAGTCAAAGGCCCTGATCAACCACTGGATGCTGAGGGGATCAAAGACAGGCACATTTCTAATCCATTTTTGAAAATCCACTGGAAAGCTCTATTCTGCTGAACGCAACTGTGATGTCTTTGACCTCAGGCAGTACAAAGAGCATGGGACGCAAAGAATGTGGGAAAGAAGAAAACCTGAACTGTGATAACGTGTCTGGCCATATAGCTCGTTTTCAGAGACCTTAACAGTATGACACATAGTGTTCAGAATGGGCACTGATCCCTCTCCCTCTCGAAGAAGGCCTGATATGAATGAAGAGTGGACCAAACTACAAAGACTGCGGACAGGCAGATCAAGACTGTGTGGTGATCATTCCGGATTTCTTGTCCACGTTGTCATAGACACAAAACCTAAAGACATGGAGATGAGAACTGGCCATTGAGGAGAAGCAGCTGGCAAGAGCTATGTAGAATATTTTCACCTCAGCCAGAAGTCCTGGGGAGTAAGGGAAGTTGATAAAGTACCAAAAATACTGGGTTTCCTTGGCAATTTGGCTAAGCATCCGACTCCTCATACTGGCTCAGGTCATGATTTTACAGTTCATGGGATCAAGCTCTGTGTCAGGCTCCACTCAATCAGTGCTTAGGATTATCTCTCCCCCTGCTCATGCTCTCTCTCAAAATAAATAAGAAAACTGAAAGAAAAAAAAAAATCCTGTTCGGGGCACCTGGGTGGCACAGTCGATTGAGTGTCTTGACTTTGGCTCAGGTCATGACCTCATGGTTCATGAGTTCAAGCCCCACCTCAGGCTCTGTGCTGACAGCTTGGAACCTGAAGCCTGCTTTGGATTCTATGTCTCCCTCTCTCTCTTTCACTCCCCCTGCTTGCTTGCCTGTGCTCACTCGCTTGCTCTCTCTCTCAAAAAGTAAAAAAACATTAAAAAAATTTTTTTTAATCCTGTCCCGGCTGAAAAATGAGAAGGAGGCCATTGCCACAGGCCGCTGGCCCTTGGCTAGCAACAGCAGACCTGCTTGTCATCCCAAGAAGGACATAAAATGCCCCTAACCTGGTCCATGGAAGGAAACCACCGTTAGTGCCAGACCCTGAGTAGATCTCCAGTGGGCGTGGGTGCAGCGCCCAGGTTCGGTACTGGCTCTGACAATTCCCATTCCTTATTAAGGTGAAAACTCGGTGACTGTTTCATTTATGTGACCAACCCCAATAACGCAAGTGTGCCTGGAAAATCGACGCTCTTGTCTTGACTTGGTAAAGGCAACTGTATAAACTGGTTAAAAATATTTCCTCAAAGAGATCTCACTTTTTAGAGTAGATTCCCCCAAAAGTTACACCCATGTTATAATACTTAAATATGATTGAAGACAAAATACTAGTTATTTAAATTCATTACTTTGGGGATTCTATTATGACTTTTCTTACATGAATTCTTTTGTATATCATAAATATACGATGATTTTATTTTCAAATATCAATGGATATGCATAGATACTGAGTTTGACTCTAGCAAGGTATACACCATCTCTGTTTTTGTGATCTCCATATTATTATAAGTTGCAAGATTCCAGGGACCCCAGTTATGTCTCTTTAGTGATGTTCCAGCACCATGCCATTTATGAATGATCCCTGAAAAAATCCTACTTGATAATATTATGTCAGTCTTAATCCCAACATTCAAGCTGACGTTACATCAGTGGTCTATTAACATAGGCAACTGAAGACTGGCCACTTTATCCTTCCAAAAGAGACAGAGTCAAATATTGGGATAGGAAAGTTCTTCTGAGGTCTAAAGTCTAGTAGCAGTGTAATTTGGGAGTTTGTTTAATGGAAAAGAGAAGGAAAAACACAAAACAGTTGAGAGGGAAAAATACAAAACAGTTGAAGACCCGGGCCTCAAAAAAAATCAGAATGCTGTTCTTAACACTAAAGGTCACCTAGAGGCACGATCAAAGCCTTTGTGACCTGACTCATCCCCGTTTCTACCAGCGTTTTGGTCCTGTGTCCCTCTCCATCTCTTATTTCTTACTCACTTGGTTTCTCTAGTCTCGTGGCTTCTGCAAACTTACTATTCTCTATATCTTTACATTTCTATGCTAATATTTTACCTGTGTCCATCTTTGTGTGCTGGGCATTCAAAACCAACCAATGCTAAGACCGATAGGCTAGCTTGGGCACCATTCAGTGTAGACTCCCATTGGGCAGACTACATCTTTTAGGCTACCTCACACCCACTAACCTTCCCTTGAGAACCAAATCTTAATGCAGTCATTGTGCTTGATACGGTAGAATTCCATGATGCAAAGCATGGAAACCATTGTATAAGGAGTTGTCTCCTGTCACTTCTCTTAAAAACAAGCTGTGGTTCTGGCAGATGTTTGGTCCAATAGATACTCTGTATCTTGAGGTTTTGGAATCTGTGTGAAAAGACCTTAGAAGAAAACTGGCTCTTCAGGAGGCGAACACAACGCTAGCGTACGTAACAACTTTGCTTTGAGTGTTGACTCCCTAAACACTCATGTGTATACTGCTGCTTCTATAATTTGTGAAATTAAAATCTTAAGGGGTTTTATGCTTTATAATATATATGTATTTCCTCCTCATTTTCTGAGTCATATTTTCACTTGGTGTTTCTGTCGCAGATGGAATCTTATAAAAAAAAAAAAAAAAGGCCCAAAAAGGAATGCAGGGACATTTTGTGTATGCTTTTAAAAATATGTCTTCACTTTGCCAAATGACCTCCTCCTAAAGCAGTAGAATGAATCAGCTTTCACTTTGCTCACTTGGTGGTCTGAGGGACTCTTTGATGGCTTTATTCTCTCTAAATGACTGTCCTCACCTTCATTTCTAAATTAAAGAGTGGTAAGACATTTCTCTCTTTGGCCAAATTCAAGTTACTCATTGTGGCATCTCTTTGGTTTCAGTTGAACATAATTTGACCAGTAATATTTACGATGAAGATGGTGGATATAAAAAAAAGGCTGAAAAACTACCAGGCATGTAACACTGACTTCTTTATAGCCGTGTTTCTATCGGGAACAGCGGCAGAAGAAACTGACAGAATTTGTGCTGAGTTTGGCATTTTTGCTGAAAACAGGTATTTGGCTGAATGCATTTGAGAAATTTTAAGTGGCATTACCTGGAACCAATGCCTTAAATAAATAGGGAGGTTTGAGCTAAAATAAACTGGAAGAAGAAGCAATATGTACGCAGTGTCTGTTGAAGCAAAAATTTCCCCCACAACAAATTCTAAATGAGCTGAGGAAATACAGAAGAGTTTTCTGTGCCTCACCACAAGAAATTTAAAAATCGCTCTTTTGTTCACTGCCGCTGGTTTTTTGTTAGGCCACATCAGCCATGGTGCCACTAAATTTCAGTGGGAGGAAATGAATAGTGTTTTCTACAAAAATCGTTTCTGTTCTGTCACTTGGATTATACTTAAAGGCAGCATGGTGTAAAATTAACACTCCTCACCAGGTCAAAGTGTTTGGCTCCTGTGTTCCAAGGTAGATTCTCAGTAAGTGCCCTCTCTCCAACCTGGAGTCTTCCAGAAAGCATCTGTCAAATCCTCAGTGCATTAAATGGCATTTCCAGTTATCCAGTATGCCTGTAGGTGCAAGGGTAAGGGAGCTCAAATCCCATCTTTATTTTGTTTGTTTATTGGTAAGAGGCATTTGACACAGCCCTCTGGCATGTCCATGATGGCAAGTCAAGCCTCACTTCTTTTTGTTCAATTTCAGATTGAGACCAAACAAAAAACAGACTCTTAAATACGGAGAACAAATTGGTGATTACCAGAGGGGTGGAGGGCAGTGGGTAGAATAGATAAAGAGGATTTAAGAGGTACAAACTTCTAGTTATAAAATAAATGAGTCACAGGGTTCTCTCTCTCTCAAAAATAAATAAACAAACTTTAAAAAAAGAAATCTAAAAAGAAATAAAGGTGCCTGGGGTGGGTCAGTTGGGTTAAGTGTCTGACTTTGACTCGGGTCATGTTCTCACAGTTCATGGGTTCGACCTCCACATCGGGCTCCACGCTGACAGTATGGAAGCCTGATCGGGATTCTGTCTCTTCCTCCCTGCTCTCCAATCCCACCCCTACTCGTGCTTTCTCTCTCTCTCTCTCAAAAATAATTTTTTAAAATTTATTTAAGTCACAGGAATGAAAAGTACAGCATAGGGAATGTAGTCATTACTGTAATAATGTTGGGTGGTGAGAGATGGTAACTACACTTACCATGGTGAGCACTGAGTATAGAATTGCCAAACCAATATATTGTACCCCAAACTACTATAACATTGTATACTAGTTATAGTTCAATAAAAAAAATTTTATGAAATATATATGATAAAATTTAGAGAATTTCTAGTGAAATGTAATGGATTAACGATATGTCTTTTCCCCTATTCCCTCTTAAATCGTTACTAAAATGATAGCAAAGCATGTAAAATGTATAAGCCATGCAACTAACAAGAATGTGAATTATGATAATTGCAGGCAAGAAATGGCAGTCTCTTCTTCCGAAGACAAAAAGTAGATGGGCAGTAAGGAATAAATTAGCAAAATGCAGAAAGCAGAACGCTAAGTGCCTGAAGAAGGAGACGCAAAGAAAAAGCAAGGAGATACAAGCCGTAGGATTTTGGACGGTCCCAGCAAGGAGAAGCGCCAGATGTCCGGAAAGATAGAAGTGATGATTGAGAGAGTAAGATTGGTTGGAGTTCTGAACAAGGAGTAGTTAAATGCGCTGCTCCACCTGTTACATCCTGGTGATTAGTGTAACCCAACCCCGAGAGGAAAGATAAGTCTGCTCTTTGAAGAAATTAAAGTAGAGAAGTTAGAGTTCTAAACACCAAGCATAAATAGAGAGTGGGGAGGTAGTGTCGGACTGAATGCAGGAGAAAGAAGTGAGAGATTACATATTTAATAGTAAGCCCACCAGTAGCCAGAGCCTCGCTGTTCCAGTCCCCTATCAGAAGTCTTTGCAGAAAGACATTTTCTTTTTTCTCCGTTCTAGGTAGAATCTTTGAGAAATTCTCCATGAATTTACCAAAGAGCCTATGGGGGTGGGGGGGATCATTTCCCCTCTAACCTTTCTGAGTTCTTGACTGAGACCCCTGAAGTTAAAGATCAAGAAGGGGAAAACAACAGAAGTTTATTAACATACATGCATTCCTCATGGATACACGGGAGATATCCAGAAAAAGAAAAAAGAGTGACTCTGTGAGATGGCTTAGAATTCAGAATTAAATATCATCTTTGGCGTTTCCCGGGGCTGCTCGTCTGCCCGTCTGTCCGCTTCCACCCCAGGCTGGGGCGGCACTTGTAGGTGCCGCGGTGCGCTAGCTCGCCAGGTTCAGGCGCTCTGGTCCCCGGCTTTGAGCACACCTCCGTCGGGGGTCCTTCTCCTGAGGGAGGGAGAGAAAAAAGGGGGCAGGAGAGGGAGACGCAGAGAGTAAAGCCAGCACACGGTATCCGATCAAGCCTCTCTTCTTTATTCTTCTTCTTCTCTTCTAAGAAAATAATTCACTCTTATACAGAATTTTGGGGCGGGGACTGACCCTGGTAGGTTACCAGGTAAACAGAGTCAAATGAATATCAAAAGAAGCTCCCATACTTGCCTCAGCAATGCTGGGGAGGGGGAGTTAGCACTGAATAATCCAAAATACGGTTTTGATCTTTTGTGCACCTTGGCCACTCTACGTCTGGCCCAGCATGACAGACGCCAACATTATTTTGACCAGGAAATGGCAATCTCCAGCCTCCAGAAGTAAATCTTGTTTGCTGGTTCACTCCCCGGAGAGTGATAATCCTTGCCTGAGGCAGCCAGAAAACTTGGCGGCTTCCAACACATCTTGGTGGAGAAAGGGGAAAGAGGAGGATACAGCACCTTACAGGACAGTTAGTTTTCAAGGAAGATGAACGGGCCCTTAGAATGCACTGGAGGTGTGACAGTTTGGGACAAAGTTTGTTTGGGTATGCTCTGGACTTCCAGTTCCCTCTGCTGTGACAAGAATTCATTGTTGCTGGTTAATTAAACTCCCAGCGGAGGGAGTTCTGATAAACATGTTCCTTTTGGAGGATGTGTCTTTAGACACATAAGGGAGTTCAGAATAAGCCTCTCTCTACTTTTACTGTTTTTCAAGTGCTTACAACTCAAAATAATCAATATAACATCATATTTGGGGGAGCATGTCCTGAATCCCTACAATCATATTGTTGGGTAGCTTATTCTGCCACTTACTTCACAAGACCCAAATAAAAAGCATGTAAATTTGACATTTGAGGAGTCTCCCAAAGAAATGTCCCAGTTAACAGCACTTTTTCATAAAACTCACCCATTTGACAAAGTTTGACCATGAAAACAGAGTTTGCAGTAAGTTCTTCCTTTTAGATATAAATGAGTGGGCCTAGAAGTGGACACAACATATAGCTGAGACATGCATGTTATATTAAAACAACAAAGTTGTGGGGGAAAGTAAATGGAGAAAGCTGAATAAAACCTTCTTTTTAAGATAGGTCATTTAGGACAAAACCCAAAATGTTTAAAGAAAAAGAAAAAAGGGGGTGGGGGCAATGGAGGTGGCTCAGTCATTTGAGGCGTCTGACTCTTGATTTCAGGTCAGGTCTTGGTCCTAGAGTCATGCAATCGAGCCCCACATGGGGCTCTGAGCTGGGCATGGAAACTGCTTAAGATTCTCTCTGCCTCTACCCCGCTCACATGTGTGTGTTCTCTCTCCTCCCTCCCTGTCTGTCTTTCTCAAACTAAATAACCTTTAAAAAAAAAAAGTTATTTTCAATCCACAATTTTATACCTACAGAAACTATCAAGTAAGTGTGAAGTATGAAGCATGAAAATATTTAAAACATGCAAAATCTCAAAAAATTACCTCCCACATACCATCTCTTGGAAAGATCTTAGGGAAAGAAACCATCAGATGAAGAAGTAAATCAAGAAAGAAAAGGACATGAGGTCCAAGAAACAGGGGTTCCAGGAAGAAAACAAAAAGAAGTGCTAATAGAAAGTCCTGATTTGACATCTATGCATGAGACTAGGAAAGCCGCCAATCAGCCCTGGAGCAAGAGGAATGTCTCTAGTTATGGAACTACTGTATCATGTGACGTGTCTGGCGGAATTGTCAGGGAGTTGGGGAAGAATTATCTGTAGATGGAAAGTAATCCAATTATATAAACAAAGCAATTATTAACTCCAGGAACAACCAAAAAGAATTTTTATAAGACCTGTAAATGTAGTGTGTCATGTGGTTCAGCTGTAACAATATTTACCTAGTCATAATTAGGTAAAAATAATGAAATTGATTTTCATTGTTTTAATTGTGATGAAATTATGTTGGAAATAAGAAAAGAGGGTTTTGCATGTGTGAGCAATAGCTTATGAGATTTATAACATATTTATAGTAGAAACCAGTAGATAGTAAAGGAGGTCTTACAAATTATGAAAAAAATAGTTTTAGCACATTATCTAGAAATCCAAGTAACTGGAAAGAAAAACAAAATAGTTTCACGTAGTTGCTTGGAGAGACAGGAGTTACACAGTGGGCTGCTGTTTTTATTAATCTAAAGCGGGGGTCAGTCAGCTACGGTCCAGGGACCAGGTTCAGCCGGCCATTTATTTTTGTAAGTTATGTTTTATTGGATTACAGCAACATCCACTCTGTTTATCGATTGTGTGTGGTTGCTTTTGTCTCACAAAAACTTGGCACAAAAGCAGAGTTGAGTAGTTGTGACAAAGACAGTATGGCCTGAAATTTCAGTGATTTGCTTTCTGGCCCTTGTCAGAAGAAATTTGCCAACCGCATGTCTGGAGCCGTGTTTCTCAGATGTTGGCTGCATCTCCACCATCCAGAGGGCGTGTTAGAATGCAGATCTCTGCACCTCCCTGCGACTCTGATTCTGTAGATGCCGTGGGAACACAGGATCTGTGTTTCTAGTGAGTTCACAGGCACTGTTGGTGCAGCTGGTTCAGGGACCCTGCTTTGAGAACCACTGGTTTAAAGGGAACTGTTTTTTTTTTTAAAAAAATCATACGTTAACTATCATGTTTATATATTTTTTTCATTTTGTTGTTTTTATTTTATTTTTTTATTTTTTATTTTTTAATAGTTTATTGTCAAATTGGTTTCCATATAATACCCAGTGCTTCTCCCCACAAGTGCCCCCCTCCATGACCATCGCCTCCTTCCCTCCCCCTTCAGCCCTCGGTTTGTATTCAATAGTCTCTCATGATTTGTGTCCCTCTCTCTCTCCAACTCTCTTTTTCCCCCTTCTTCTCCCTATGGTCCTCTGCTAGGTTTCTCCTGTTAGACCTATGAGTGCAAACATATGGTATCTGTCCTTCTCTGCCTGACTTATTTCACTTAGCATGACACCCTCGAGGTCCATCCACTTTCCTACAAATGGCCATATGTCATTCTTTTTCATTGCCATGTAGTACTCCATTGTGTATATATACCACATCTTCTTGATCCACTCATCAGGTGATGGACATTTAGGCTTTTTCCATGTTTTGGCTATTGTTGACAGTGCTGCTATGAACATTGGGGTACATGTGCTCCTATGCATCAGCACTTCTGTATCTCTTGGGTAAATCCCTAGCAGTGCTATTGCTGGGTCATAAGGGAGTTCTATGGATAGTTTTTTGAGGAACCTCCACCCTGTTCTCCAGAGCGGCTGCACCAGTTTACATTCCCACCAACAATAAAACAAGTGCTTAGAGGGATAAGCTTAGAAACTTGCATGCAACCCTAAGCTTAAATAAATGCAGAAACAACCTCTGGTAGATTAAATGTGACAAGAAATGATTAAAATATAATTTGAAAACTTTTAAAAGGATAAAACCATTAACAAATTAAATGGGACAAAATATACTACGTGTTATTTAAAATAATAATGCAGGCATAGTTGCTAGCAAGTCCCATGATTCCTGCCACTACATGGGCACATTTCATCCGAGCGTTAGTGTGTGAACCTATCATACTGTCTTCTGTCATTCTGCTATTTAACAAAGGCAGATAAATTATTGCATAACAATATCAGCTATGCCTGCAGTTATGTAATTTTTTTATTTTCTTTAAAAAATTTTTGTGTATTTTTGAGAGAGAGAGAGAGAGAGACAGAGCTCAAGGGAGGAGGGGCAGAGAGACCCAGAATACAAGCAGGCTTCAGGCTCCACCCCCCTGTCAGCGAAGAGCCCGAAGGAGGGGCTCGAACTCACAAACTGTGTGATCATGACCTGAGGCAAAGTTAGAGGCTTAACTGACTCAACTACCCAGGTACCCCCTTTTTATTTTATATCCTCTTAAATATTTTCATTTAATATCTCATAAAACACTTATTTTTCTGGACAGCACAGTTTGAGAAACTTGACTTAAAACCTGTTGCTCTTCCCTAAACCCCTTTCGCAGAGGATGAAACTGATACCAAGGGATCCTCCTGGGTTGTAGATCTAAGACCTCCTGACCGACTCCCCCTTCCTTCCCTGATCCCACTCGGCTCCCGTTTGCTTTTGCTTCAGGCTTTGAAGGAAGGAACCCTGAATGAGCTCAAAGTCAAATCAGGCGTAGATGGGGAAAAAAAAGCGCTGCTAATATCACTGGACATCTTTATCCCCCCAAAAAAAATCCTGAAACAAAGGAAATTCTCTGCTTCCAGGAATAGCCTTAATCAGTCACATATGTGACCATAGACCCGGCGACTGTTCAAACAATTTTCCCGCAACATAACAGGATTTTTCCCAACACACTAGTTTTTTTTTTTTCTTTTGCCCTATTACCACTATAAGTAGTTTTCTTTTCTTTTTTCTTAAAGATCCTAGGCATGATACCAGACTTTTCAATCAGGCAGGCAAGATGCCGAAAATCTGCAGTGTTTGAAAGCAAAGAGGAATGAAGGATTATTGAGAGTAGAAATAGTCCCTGGTTGGTAAAAACAAACAAACAGCTTTAAAAATCTAAGAATTGTGCCCTGCGGGGGTGGGTTTGCTGAACTGTCAGCTCCACCAGTTAATGAGGTAGTTTGTCTAATGGAGATAGAAAAGACCATTTTTAACAATGCTGGGCTTTGTGTGTGTGATTTCAAAATCAAATTGAGTGGAAATGCGGCAAATACTAAATGGCGTTGTTTATTTTCTAATTAATTTGCTACAAACTACAAAATCACAGTGTTAAATATATTAGGTGGCGCGTGATTTTTAGAAGAGAAAGCACCGAAAACAGTCACCTCTCATAGTCCATTTACTTTATTTTCGTCAGAGAAACAAGTTGCGGTTTGAAAGAGTGAAAAGGACATTGCTATTTGGGGAGGGGCATCACTCTGGGGGTTGAGGATGTTAGGTACGCCAGCAGGGAATGCGGGCTCTCTTGTAAGGTTCAGCGAAGTCCTGGGGAACCTGGACCATATGGTCTCACCGTTGAGGATGCTCATTTTTAATATTAATAGGCCAGGGACTCAATGCCCTGGGGAGAATGCCATCCAAGTGAGGACAACCACTCACATCGCGACGGCTCGTGGATGTTGGCCTCTGTAGGGTACGACTAGGACACCTTCAGGCACTCAGTGACGTAAGCACGCAGCATGGTGGAGGGGAAAGCACAGAGATAGTAGAACCTGCCAGATCTAGGTTCACCTTCGGACTTAGCCACAGGCTGACGCTAGGACATTGCAGCTGAGTCATTTAAACTCATTGAGATGTATTTTTCTCACCTGGAAAATTAGGATAATAACCACCTTCTAGGCTAGTGTAAGAGCTAGAGCTTAGAGCTGATAAGTGAAGTGCTTGACACGTACCGTAGTAAACAGAAGGACGTTACTTGGATTCAAAAAAGTGTTGGGTTTGTAATCAAACTGACGAATGGCACAAACTGAGAAATCGGGAAGCCTTAATGAGTCTTTGTGCTCAACTTTACCCAGATCCTACCTTTTCTTCTTCCACAACAAGAGTTGGGACTTCTCATACTTTCCTCAGACGACTGTGATGTGATTTCCTACCCTCCCTGACCCCAGAGCCTCTGGTCTATTTCAGTAAGCTTGTTCTCAGAAGCATATCATTTGATGAGACAACACGTATGGTAATAGCAAATGGTTACCTAGTGTTTACTCTGCACCGTGCACTCTTCTCCTCGGTATTACCTCATTTCCTCATTAAATCCTCCCAACAGCCCACTGAGGTAAATTCTATTATTATCCCCCATGTTACAACAGAAATTGCCATATTCGGAAGTAAGATCATTGTTCCTGGGGTTGGGCCACGATTTGAACCTAGGTGGTCTGATTCTAGAATCATGCTCCTGACCGTTACTCTGTGCTGACCTTGAGATACTGTTCTTGTTGTGAGTCACATGGGCATTCGGTGCTCCCCTCAGTGGAGTCCTGAGTTGGGGGCTTTTCCTGAATGTTGGTCATCAGAGCCAAAATGAGCCTGTGATGTCTACAGTCAGCCCACCCTAGGGTCTATTCAGGCTTCTTCCATCCCTGGTCTCCAGCGATCCTAGATGGTGCTGATCATTGCTTGTGTGTCCTCCATAGGGGCAGAGCAACCGAACCCTCTGTAACAGCGTGGTCTCAATTAGGGGCTGTTACAACTAGACACTCCATGATGGCAGGGACCACGCTGGCCTTGTTCTATACTGTGTATCACTAGTGCCTACATCGGCACCTGGAATATAAGAGTAATTTAGGATTTTTTTGGTAGGTGAATGATTAAACAGACAAAGCAGTTGTATGGATCCATGGATGGTGTTCTCACAAGGAAACTGTATACTGTTGACAATAAGAAACAGATATAAAATATTTCACTGATCGTTTGCTGTATCCCTTACCTACCTTTCATTAGGATACAGTTTTCTCCTACAATTGTATTTTGGGGGGGGGGGGGGGGGGTCATGTCATTCCAAAGGGCTGGGTCGAAATCCTAAATTTATTCATATAAAATATTTAACATCTTGGAAGTGCCTAGGTTAGGACATCATTGCACAATCAATTCTCTAAAAGATGCAAGAGAAAACATTCATTCATTCAATAAATATCTGGTGTCTGTCTCTGGCCTGTCTGGTATCCTTTTACGAGCTCAGAACATAGCATTTGTTATAAAACCAAAAAACTCTGCCCTCCTGGTGACTTCCTTCTGATGGGGGAGACCGACAAAAACACTCGCACAAAAATTTAAGTGCCATGGAGGAAACTTGAGCAAAGTGAAGGAGATAAGGAAAGACTGGGTGTTGGGGATGTTGCTATTTAGTATTGGAAAGTCCCAGCTACTTTGAAATTGTGCATTTGTTTAATTCTATATCAGGGGATAAGAATTTAAGAAAATAAAGGTAGTAAATATAGGGGAACAATTGGGAATTAGGAGACCTAGATTAACCTCTGGGATTTTTCACATAACTTGAAAAGAAGAAAATATTTTTGATTTATGAAATTTATATATATATATTTTTTTCCTTACAGAAGTAGCATTTCTGGATCTTTGAAGTGATAGCGTTTCCCAGCCTTCAACAGAGGAGCTGTACACAAAAGGCATCCTCCCTGTAATCAACACAGCAAAATGAGAGGTGCAGAAACCGTGTTGGGAAGAAGCAAGGTGTTCGTACGTTGAACGGTTCTGCCTTTGCCCCAGGAGACAACTCACACTCAACCCTTGCCCTGACTTTACCTCCCTCACTTTGGCTCAAGACCTGGAGTGATGTGTTCCCTCCCCAGAGCACCTTTCATCCTGTGAGGCCTGAAACATGACCACCAGTAGCCACGCGTGTCCTGTCCCGGCAGTGAATGGACACATGACTCACTATCCAGCCACGCCCTACCCGCTACTCTTTCCACCGGTCATCGGGGGACTTTCCCTGCCTCCTCTCCATGGACTTCATGGCCACCCTCCGCCAAGTGGGTGCAGCACCCCGTCACCGGCAAGTAAGTACCACTGCAATTTGCTCTTTTCTCTTGGTTGGTTGGCTTGATGGACGTGAGAACACAGGACGGTTCGTATCCAAGGTGAGTTTTCATTTTGCTGGGTTTTGGTTTCTCTCAGTCTGGAATTATACTTAGAGTTCTATTGCAGAAATGTAATTTGAAACTTGATAAATGGTGCGGTTTTGAATTTGGTCCATTCAAAGCTATGTTGTATCTCGCTTTCTTTCATAAAATATAAACAAAAAGTAATCAGCGGATATGATCAACATTCCTGAAGAGATTGGCCACTTGCTAAAAAATGCAAACAGTGAATTAGAAGATGATCCTGTAAAAATCATTAATGATAATCCTGAATTTAACACAAATTTTGGCTGTGAGGTCTCCTTTGAATCTCTAGCTCTTTTCCTGTGCGCAGATCGTATCTTTAATTTTTTAATTTCTATCACATAAGTTTTTTTGAGTGTCTTCATCCACTTTTGATTCTGTACTAAGCTGTTTCTTACCTCTGATCTTCTCTAGAATGTTGAGTATCATGTACTATACAATAAAAGTAGAATTAGAATTCTTCAAGACTGATGTATGACTTAGTTATAGAAAGCATCCATATTGTGTGTGTGTGTGTGTGTGTGTGTGTGTTTGTTTAATGTTCAGCTTTTTAAGGACAAGCTGTGATAACCAGTGATGTTTTGCCCAACCCATTGAGAAGTAGGTGTAAAAGCACATTTATTCTGACAATCCGCCTCAGGGTGACAGCACCTTCTCCAGGTTCATTCATAGCCCAACAGGAGCTCTTGAGAGCTCTTACAGGTGATTATTTCACATCTTGTTGTTCTTAGAGAAGGTCCTCCAAATACTGGCGCGGTATGTAAAAGTTTCTCTTTTGAAGTATTGCCTGCATTGTTTTGGTATTGTGGTCTTTGAGCCTTCACTTCTTCCTTCTGCTGCATTTTTCGCTCCCTGGGAGCAGGTCGCTTGCTCCACCAGTACAAAACAGTACAGTACCTTCAAAAATAGCTTCAACATTTAGATAGTCTGGATGTTTGGGTTGATAGCTGGATGGATGGACAGAACTGTACTACGGGGATGGGGATGTTGATGGCAATCACAGTTTTATCATAGCTGATACATACTGACTGGTTTTCCTTCCTGGAATGCCCAGAGGATAATCCTTCCTTTCTGTGTTTTGGCCAGAATGTGTGACCAATGAAATTTTTTAAATTGCTTGGTAACATTTCTCCATGCGTCTCAAGTTCAAATGGAAAGGTGATAGAGCCAAAGTCGTTTCTTTGCTGTCGGGAGAAATAGAAAAAGTGCCTGTATTCAAGATACCCTGCTGACCCCAAGTGCCAATTCAAACCCTGTTCACCCAACATGCAAATGATAAAATGAAGTTATTTTCAGCTAACACATGAAGGAATCTGGCTAAATGATTGTTAAAGCTATTAAAATTTCACCCAGGAGTATCTGTATCTAATTCCATAGCTCAGCCAGGCTGACATTGATAGCACATTCTAATGTATTTCTTTCCTCAGATCACAAGTATGTTTTGTAGATGTAGCTAGTAAGTTAAGACAGTATTTTTCTCATCCTGAGTGATCTCGTCTTGGAGATAGCAAACCCTTAGACAGCTGTAGCCTTGAGGTCCCAGCAACTTTGGGCTTCTTTCGGTACTTATTTTAAGGGAAGGACAGACAGAGGATAATAAGATCTTTATGCTGAATTAGCATCCATGAACACTTGAACACACTTTGAGTATACAAATCCCTCACCCATCTGCTTGCAGATATTTTTAAGTCTAAGAATTCTATAGAGCAGTGCTTGGCACACCACAGCCTGTGGGCCAAATCCAGCCTGCCATCTGTTTTTATAAATAAAGTTTTATTGGAACATGGCCACATTCTTTTGTTTACATATTGTCTGTGGCTGCTTTCATGCTATAGTGTTAGACACCAGATAGCCCACAAATTCTAAAATATTTACTGTCTTGCCCTTTTTGGAGAACGCTTTCTGACCCATGCCATGGAGATAAGAACACCAGGATAGGAGTCAAATCATCCCGAATGTAATCAGGCTCTGGTCTCTAACTGTTGATGTTTGGTCCTTGCTCCATTCTGGGTCTCAGTGGCTAGGCCTATGCCTGAATAAGCTGGGTTAGGTCACATCTCAGACTCCTTTCACAAGATCAAGTTTTTCATGTCATTGTACTACTAAGGGACTAGATGCCCTCACTAGCAGTTTGAACCATCGTGCAATTGCCATTTTTCTAGATCAAAATCGGTCACATATTGGCAACTTTATGAGTCAACCTTTAGAAGTAGAGGTTTTGCAGTTCACAAAAGGTGGGGGGTATGGTATAAATAATCACAAATTTTTCTGAGGCCCTCAGAGAAAAGATGGCGAGTGACTTGTACATTGGAAGGTGGTTGGAGAAGTGGCAGAACAAAGACGAGGTACCGAGAGTTCAGGCTGGAAACCTCAAAATTGGCTAACTTTATACTCTGGCTAATGTCTTATTATTTCTTGCTATAGACAAAGCACATGAAAGCTGCTCAGATGAAAATCATTAAAAGAAGCTACTGTTAACGTGCGGTCTGTTAGTTGGCCCTTATATAGAGAGTCGTCTTTGTCTTCGTTACAGCCTGGGGTTTAGAAAAACTGGGAACAAGGCTAAGGTCTTAAAAGTTACATGCAGACTTTCTCTTGGCTAAAATGAAACGTCAAGTTTTCTTCATGCACTGAAGTTACTTGGGGAGGTAGCTGAAATCTATAAAGTTGCCATAACGAGCAAAACACATGCTTGGGTGGAAAAACCAGCTAATCCAGAACGTGTGTTGGGGAATGACTCCATCAAGAGGACCCCGCCGTTGAACTGTGGGATCTGCCGATGGTTCTTTCACAGCCTGTACACCTCCAGGTTCTGCAGCAGCCCAGAAAGAATAAATTTTCCTGCCCCTGTGACAGGGTCCTTTCAGCACCGTGTAATTGTAAATGCTCAGCAAACTTCTACTTCAAAATCTAGTGAGAACAATTTCCAGAGCAGCTCACTGATATTACACGCATTCTGACACTTCCTCCCATTCACTTCTGATTGTCTGGTCAGCCTGGGCTCCTAGGCCAGAGCCTGAGCTTCGCACATTAACCTCTTCTTCCTACAGGACGCAGGGCCCCCTTCCCACATATTAAAATGTCCTTCACCTACCGTCTCGCTTACAGTCATTAGCCTCAGTGGATTTTTCTTTCATCAACTATGAGCTATGTTTATTTCAGGTCTTTGTGCTGTTTATTGTAATGTAATATAACTTTATTACATTACATTACTGTAATTATAATTATTGTAATGTAATTGATGTTATTGTAATGTGATTTATTATAATGTGATTTAATGTAAAGAATGTTGATGTGTTTCATAGTAATATTCAAATCCTTTAAGGATAACCGTGGGGTGTGAATTGGAAAGGAAAGTTGTTTTATAAAGAGGCGAATTCAGATCATCTCCAAGGCTTTTTCACCTCTGCCGGGTGTGGATTCTATACGTCACATCTCCAGTTTTCTCCTGGTCCTCATACCCTTTGCAACCAAACAACCCGTGTTTCCTTGATTTGTGACAGTTTTGAACCCTGCTCTGCAGCCTCGAGTGCCTGGCCACTGGTATGACCAATTGTGACCACTAAGAATTCTGAGGGAAAGCTGTGCCACCTCTTAGAAATTCTGCTTTCCAGAACTTTCTAACCTAAAGAAAAATAAATGTGCAGGAGACAAGTGAACTTAAAACATTTCCTATGCGTGCATGTCCTTTGTATTCTGACATAAATTTTTACATTTTGAAGGCTCTGTGAGCTTAGAAATCTCTATTAGAAATGAGAGTTAATAAAAACTACCATTACCCTGTATTGAGCACCATGTGGATAATCCACTGAGCATTTAATGTATGTCATTCTTAATCTTTTTTTTTTCAAGCTTATTTATTTTGAGAGGGAGAGAGTGCCGGTGGGGGAGGGTTAGACAGAGAGGGAGAGAGAATCCAGCAGCCCAGAGCCCTACGTGGGGCTCAGATTCACAAACCATGAGATCATGACCTGAGCCAAAACCGAGAGTCAGACACTTAACCAACTGAGCCACCCAGGTGCCCCTTAGTCTTTTTTAGTAGCCTCCTGAGATCTCTGTGAAGCCATTAGAGGCAGTTCCATTTTGCAGATGAATAATGTGAGGCTTCGAAAAAGTAAAGAGCTAACACAGCTAGTTAATGCTGGCACGAGGTTCCATGCCCCCAAATCTCAGGGGTCCTTAGCGAATGTCCTTCCCACTGTGTTGGGTAACAAGGCCAACTTAACCTCCCACAACCCCACTGCAGGTGTCTCTTTTTCCATGATGCTTCAGGGAGTTTTTGGAGATGAAGGGCATTTAAAGGACTTCACAGCCTCTTTCGTTCCACCCATTACCGTGGAAGCAGCTGTCATTTTCCACCAACATGAGGAGCCGAGGGTGGATCCCATTGTCAGGAAGTCACTGTGGATGCCTCTGCTCGGTTCTGTCCTGCAGACACAGAGCCTGTCACCTCCAGGCAAGCCTGACTCCCAACAGGAAGAAAGCCTGATATACTGTGCCAGGGAACACTCAAAATTTAATGTTCCGCAGCTCTCTGAAAATTGGACAACTGTCCGTCTGCCTCTCTTTATGTTCCTTTCATGGTTGCTTGTTCTGTTTTATTGCCACACATGTGCTTTTTTATAGGTTGTTGTAAGCTGGAAAATATTATTAACAGTGTTGGCTTCAGAGACTCTCTCAAAATGATCTCAGTTTAACTCCAGAATCTTAAAATGAGAGCTCTTTTCCCTGCTTCCTTAATGATCAGAAAGCACTCTTCTGTCAAAATCACAAAGTAGGGAAAATGGGGTATTCACTTAAAAATATCCCAGCCTTTTGGAGAGACAGACTGTGAGTCTCAGAGTTCCCAACGATGGGACACAAACTTAGGATTCTTTCTATATCTTTTCTTAAACTAAGAGAAACCTGACACCCAGCCTCTCTAAAGCGGGGCGTGTGGCCAGATGGGAATTCCACATTGCATGTTAAAGACAACTGGCCCATAGGTGCTGTTGATCGTGTTTTAAATACAGCCAGATCGACGGTGATTAACCCTGACTTGTTAATTCTTATTATCCAGCAACCTTCACTCTGTGGTGTTATCTTCTTTCTACTATATGTTATATTTGTCCTTAAACATACACAGTGACGCCGCTGGACAGAGATCATCTCTAGTTTTAAGGGGCTTAGTATACTGTTAACATTTGAAATACAATAGTGTGGTCCACATACATGTATTCTAAACCTTTTTCTAAACCAGATAAACAATAAGTTAAAAGAAAGTAAAAGAAGCTTTTTAGGAATTTGGGTAAACAGAGTATAAGAATTTTGCTCATTTTGTCTGCCTTTAGTCATTGAGTATCTCTAGATTTCTGAGGCTTAGGGCGATCAAAGGGTTTTGCCTGAATATTTTAGAAATAGTTTATGTTTGGGGCACGATTAAACACTTTTAGCGGCCTTGCAGAGGCCTGCAGCCACATATGTAATATGTAAGAGTGTATTCCCCAAAGGGAGACAGATATTGATTACTTGAATGCAGTGCCTCTCTGCCCCAATAATAGAGGAATCTTTGTGTTGTCTTCCTGATGTCTTTACAATTTCCCCAGACTCTGGTCGAGTACACCATGTAATCCTTTGAATAGTTCTGA
Organism: Helogale parvula; assembly: GCA_004023845.1. NCBI lineage: Eukaryota > Metazoa > Chordata > Mammalia > Carnivora > Herpestidae > Helogale > Helogale parvula. Next base: position 18,577 of record PJEM01003736.1, on the reverse strand, counting down.
TGAGGAGCTGGGTTCATTCTGTTTGTTGAACTTTACCCCAAAGGGATCTAGAATATGTGAACATGAATTAGAAACAAAAAGATTATTGTTCAATTTCGTCAAATTAACTACAATGCCCAAAGGATGCTCAGCTCTGGAAGTGCATTCTTGAATAGAAATAGGCTCTCAGTACACAGAGGCGATTCTAAAACCAGGAATGGATTTTCCTCTGACTTACTCTTGCCAATGATTATTCCTAAAGAGAACATGTTTGAAAGAATATATACCAAAAAAAAAAAGAGAGAAAAGAGGGAGATTAATGATTTAGACTTAGTTTTGGTTTCCTTTAGATATTCTGTCTATTAGATAAACAGAGACATTTTAAATAGCATTTTTGACCTTAGGAATATTGAGCCTCTAAAATTGGAATCACCATTCTAACTCGGAGTTGGCTATGGGATAGGAGACTTTCCGTGTGTTCCAAATTTCCGTCTTGATGAATTCATCAACCTACAGCTCCTGTACATTTCAGATGAACTATTTTGGTCCTACTGATGAAAAACTTATTCACATCACCTTGAGTGATAGGAGATTAACCTCCGTACAGTAGATGAACATGAGGACAGGTAGCATTACCACCAGATGGCTGTCCCCTGGGCTGTCTTCATGATGGGTCTCAAGCAGTATCACGGGAGCTCTGGTGACACATTTTGTGTCATCAAAGTAATAGAGCTCCCTCCTCTGTCTTTGTTTCACCGTTTTTCTATTTTAGCTCCCTCCAACGTTTGAATGGTGTTTTGGTTATTTAAATGGGATAAAGAAGGGGGCAGGGTTTAAATGGGAAGGAAGGACTACGGAAGGAAGGAGGAAACTAGAGAGACAGGAGAAAGAGAGAGACTCTAACCTTGTCATGTGATCTCCAGGCCACCTCCCAGAACTTGAGACCACCAGACCAACCATTGGCGGTGGCACCATCAGCGCTCTTAATTTTTTTAGTTTGCCATGAGAATAAAATTTAAAAGAGCTGTCACCTCCCTCTCTTTCTCTCTGCTCCTCCTCTGCTCATGCGTGCGCGCTCGCAAAAATAAATGTATAAATTTTTTAAAAAATTTAAATGTGTGTGTGTAGGGGGTGCCTGGGTGGCTCAGTCCGTTAAGTGTCTGATTGTTGTTTTTGGCTCGGATCACAGTTCATGATAATGCTTGGGAACTTGCTTGGAATTCTCTCTCTTCCCTGTTCATATTTTCTCTGGCTCTGGCTCTGTGGCTCTCAAAAATAATTTTTTTTAATCAAAAATAAAAGAGCTGTCACTTAGGTAGTGGGCTACGTACATTACCTCTGTAATGTACCTGGAAAAGAGAAATGGAGAAACAAAGACTGAGCTAACCAACTTTCCTTAGGTTGCTCAGACAAAAAATGATGGGACTGGGTTTGAGTTCTTGCTCTGACCAGTCTCTTCTTTTCACCTTTCCACGTTAGATGTGGATGCTGAGGCGATGCAAAGGTTTTGTCTGTCTTTAAGGATCTTGCACGCCTATGGGGAAATCACAATCACCTAAAACCATTTAGATCTAAAACTCTGTTCTCTGCTCTCCAAAGTGTTAGGTTTCATCAAGCTTCTAACACCCCCTCCCACCCATGTACCTGCTGCAATATGTTAATTTACTATACGCATGCTGCTCTGCTGTCTTAAGTTGTTTTCATAGCTTCCCCTCCTCGACTCCCATGTTACCCTGATGCCTGGCACACAGCGGAAACTCATTTACTGTTCACAGAATGACCAGATCAGTGTTTCTTGCTAATGGGAGATTGTTACAATTTGTAGATGTCCTTTTGGATGTCACAATGATTGGCAGCACCATAGGGAGCAGGGGCTATGAGGCTGAATGCCCTGCACTGTGCGTAATAGTTGCAATTGTAAAGAATTACCTCATACCTTCATTGACTTTCCACCGTCCCACCAGACATTCATATTAAGAACCCTCCCTCCCAAATAAATTATGATTAACTGAACTTAGCCGTAACTCATTTTTACATATAAATGTAAGATATTATATGCATTTATTATACTGTGCATTATTTAGAACTATAATTGCCGTGCAGACGGAAAGTAGGCTGATCTTTATTCGGTTAGGAATGTTTCTAAGGGCCACCTGGGTGGCTCAGTTGGTTAAGTGTCTGACTTTGGCGTCCTGATGACATGATACTCTTCATAATAGACTTTCTAATACCACATGTTCTTATCAATCTGCATATGTGGGCAAAATATTCATTGTAATTCTGCATATTGGGGCAAGCATCTTACCACTTCTTTGTGCCTGGGCATTTACACTTTGAAATAGCTATTATTTTATTACAAATTACTTTGAATTCATCCTTGATATTGCGGTCAGGGCCATATATTGATTTCTTGGAAATTCTACTTGTAGGTGGGCTGTATTATCTATGGCTTTCATTTTGAAAAAGTAAAGCAAATGTTATAAAATATGTTATTAAAAGAAGCATTGCATTCAACATCTTGAAGATCACTGGAATGAGTGGATGGGTGGATGCATACAGGAATGAATGAGTGAAAAATAATTAACAATGTCAGCTAAACTGCTTTGAACGTAAGTGTTCTAGCTGTTGAGAGGAAGTTTGTGACGGACATGGACAGGAAAAGGTTTGTAAAACCAAATCCTATGATTACGCCAGTCAGGGGGCACTGGGCATGGCCCCGGGGAAAGCCATATGCAGAAGAACCACGGACAGTAGGAAAGTGTTTGAAGTTTCCGTCTTGGAAAGTATGTGGGGCTGGCAAGGGACCATCTAGCACTAGTTTCTATTTCTTGATGTGTAAACAGTGTCTTCAAGGTGTACAAAACGGAATCAAATGTGTTCTTATTCATTAATTTACTCTTAATTTATTTAACACACATATGTTAGGTATTTGGAGCAGGTATCTTTGAGTGTCTCTGATGGTTTGCTGGATGAATTTATCCAGATAAATGTTTCTTTCTTGTGTGTTATGTCAGATTCTCTACCTCCAAAAGATGCTCAGTATCACTAGTCATTGGGGAAATGCCAAACAACAGTGAACTAGAACCTCGTACCTTTCAGAATGGCTAAAATAAAAACCCCAAGAAATCACAAGTGTTGGCAAAGATGTGGAGCAAAAGGAACCTTTGTGCACTGTGGGTGAGAATGCAAACTGGTACAGCCACTGCGGAAAACACTATGAAGGTTCTTTAAAAAATTAAAAATAGGGGCGCCTGGGTGGCTCAGTCGGTTAAGCCTCCAACTTCAGCTCATATCAGATCTCACGTTCATGGGTTCGAGTTCCGTGTCAGGCTCTGTGCTCATAGCTAGCTCAGAGCCTGGAGCCTGCTTCTGGTTCTGTGTCCTTCTCTCTCTGCCCCTCCCCCTCTCATGCTCTGTCTCTCTCTGTATCAAAAATAAATAAAACATTTAAAAAAATTTTTAATTAAAAATAGAATTACCATATGATCCACTGATTCCACTAGTGGGCATTTACCCACAGAAAATGTAAACACTAATTCAGAAAGACGGGTGCACCCCTATGTTTATTGCAACATTATTTACAGTGGCCAAGCTCTGGAAGCAACCCACGGGTCCATCTATAGATGAATGGATAAAGATGTAGTGTGTATGTACATACACAGAGGAATATTACTAAAACACAAAGAAGAATGAAATGTTGCCATTTCAACAACATGGATTGATTTAGAGGGTATAATACTAAGTGAAAGAAATCTGTCAGAAAGACCATTGTAATTTCACTCCTATGTGAAACTTAAGCAAACAAACAAAGAAAAAAGGAGACCCAAAACAGACCTAAATATTGAGAACAAACTTGTGGTTTCTAGAAAGAAGCGGGGGGGGGGGGGGTGTTGATGAAATAGGTGAACAGGATTAAGAGTATACTTATTATGATAAGCATAGAGTAATATATAGAATTTTTGAATCATTATATTGTATTCCTGAAACTAATGTAACATGGTATGAATTATACTTGAATAAAAAAAAAATTCTGCCTCCTAGGTGCCTCATCTTAGGATTTATCAGGAAAAATTTACAGAACTGTTATAGATGGAATGGCATATCCCAAAAGATGTTGAAGTGTTAACCTTCAGTATCCATGAAGGTAACTTTACTTTTAGAAATAAAATCTCAGATGATCAAGTTAAGATGAAGTCATTAGGGTGCGTCCTAATCAAATATGACTGTGTCCTTATGAAGAGGGGAAATTTGGACACAGAAAATGGAGTTCAGGAGAGCAGGCCATGTCAAGGTTCCTATTACACTTCCACAAGGCAAGGAAAAGCTAAAGATTGTCAGCAAAGAGCAGAAACTAGGGGGCTGTCGTGAAACCGATCTTCCATCACAGCCCTCGGAAGGAAGCAAGCCTGCTTGGCATTTGGGATACTTCTAGGATCCAGGGCTGTTTGTGGTCCTTTGTTATTATCAGCCCTAGAAAAGTGATAAGGACTAATTTGGAACTATACCTTCCTACCACTGAGGAAGGAAAACCCATGCTTCTGATCTCTCCCTCCTCTGAAAGTATTTAGCTATTTTCTCATAATTTTATGCCCACAATAACTCTTTTTCTGCATTATGTAGTTGCAGCTTAAACTAATAAATTATACTTCAGGAAAGTATTTATTTTTTCCTTTATAGCCAGTCTCCCGTGATTCTGGTGGTTACAAGTCCATGGTCATGAATCACAGTGATCACATTTTTTTTTAATGAGTGTCTCTCTTGGGGGACCTGGGTGGCTCAGTCAGTTAAGCATCTGATTTTGGCTCAGGTCATGATCTCATGGCATGAGTTCGAGCCCCATCTGTCTCTGTGCTGAAACGCTCAAAGACCGGAGCCTGCTTTGGGTTCTGTGCCTCCCTCTCTCTCTGCTCTTCTCCAGTGCTCGCTCACTCTTTCTCTCACTCTCGCGCGCGCGCTCTCTCTCTCAAAAAGAAATAAACCTTTAAAACTTGTTTTTAAATGAATGTCTCTTTAATCCTTGGCTTTATTTGGGTCCTATACTTGGATACTAAACTCCCACCCCCTTTCTTGACCTTTACCTATCTTCTTTTATATCTATTCTCCTAATTTTCAGCCCTTTGCCTCATAACTCTACTTACCCATCACTGTTAGATTGGAGCCTATAGGACTCTCCAGGAGAATCATTCACATTACCAATTCATATTTCAAGTCTGGTCACTGAGAGGTCATTGGTGGCAATGATATTATTTTAGTTATTGGTTGTTTATTATCTCAGATATCACGCTCTGGGCTCATCCCGCAGCCTCTGGCAGTCTTTCTTCAATACTGTGCTCCTTGATTTTGTACTTAGGGGTGGTTTTGTCATACGGTTAGTTCTGTCTGTGTCCTGGTCTTTACATCTACCCCCTTATTTTTCTACATCTACGACTTTTCTAGTTACTTATAGCCAAATATTTTGGAGGCCACCTAACCTTGTACCACGTATAAACTTAAGGACCCTGGACCTCACTAAACTCTACCCTAGTTCACTTTGCCTTCACTGAAGTGGGTGAGCCACCTGATATAAAAAAATAAATTTAATAATATGGAAATCTGCATATATAGAGTTATATTTTTCAATTTGTTAAAATCTCCCCAAGCCATTGTATTGGTGAAAATGACTCCTTTCCAATGAGAGTACATATTTTTAATTATTTGGCTGATCTGTTTTGCCAGATGCCCATAGATTTTGCAAATATTTGGACAAAATAAAATTCTTGGGAGTTTGGGGAACAAGAATGGTGTGACCCTATGACTTTGGGGGTGCTAATGAAGCAGTGAGTTATGTAGCTATCATTTTGGGGTGGCTTGCGTAATGTAGCACCAGTGAGAGGTACTATTCAGATACTGCCCCTAACCTTGGGGAACTTAAGGTCAGAAACACACACACTAATTAGGAAATGATCCTCCTGTTCAACAATAGTGTAATGCTGTACTTTGGGGGGAGTACAAGAGAACAGTCTAAAAATGGGGCAAGATAGGTTGCTATTTTCAGATCCCAACCTGGGTCCTTGAACATATTTTTTAACCTCTGTGTACCTCAGTTTCCTCACCTGTAAAATAAGGATAGTGAAGATACTCAGAGGGTTATGAGACCCCCATCAGTTGATGTGTGTAACCCTATCCAGGACCATACAGCTACCAGTGCTTACACTGTTTAATAACAGTGCTGTAACAGTAAAAGCCCTAGAAATAGCGGCAGTCAGAAGCTATCCGGTCATAAGCAAAAGGCTCTGCTGTCATAGGACTGACAGTCTCACAACTGTTTCCAGAATGTGAAGGTGGTTCTACACACACACGTATTTTCCCGCAATTCTTAGAAGTCCGTGTCAGGCATATGGAAGTTTTCACTTCACGGAGTTTGTACCCAGCCAAGATTCCCTGTAGACCAGAATTCTCTAAGAGGTGATCTTGCATTTGGGTATTGGAAAGGGCTCTTTTGCCTGGGTAACCGTGACCTGCTGAATAATTTTGTATTTATCCCCAAGAGGCCACATCCAAGAAATATGTGTCTAGGGTTGTCTTTGGCACATGAGCTCCTCTCAGAGTCGGGGAACTTTAGGCAGGAGCTGAATTTTCCTGTCTTCCCGAGGCTTGCAAGCTCTTTAGGTCCTTTGTCTTTTAGAAACCTTTTAGAAACCTAATAAGGCTTGATTGAATTCTAGTGATTGTATAATGTACATTTCTCAGGCATTATGGTTTTGCTTCTATTAATACCAAGCTACTCTCAAATTAATTGCGTAATGGTTATCACGAAGTTGGCCAATCCAAAAAAACATACTTAAAGAAAAAAGTTAATCTTGACATTTCATAAAGTGAATAGCGCTTTAATGATGACCATATGCTTAAAAAGAAAGCTACCCTTCAGCGTACTTGGTAAACTTCTTTTATCAGAGTGGCTTAAAGGAATATTTTACAAAACAGAGATTAGGGATTTCCATTAGTTCTGATGGGAATCTCTGAAACACGAAGTGATCCTCACACCATCCTTGACTCTTGCTCTGACCTGTCAGCAATTTGGGGATTTCTTTCTTCTTCCACAAAAAAATCTTACTTCAGAACCAAAGCAAGAATAAGTCAAAGGATGCATACAGCACGATTAATAATATTTTGTTCAGTTCTGAATCCCTAATGGGGCAGGTAAATACATCTTGCTGCAAAGGCTGACATCTTCTTTAGTACTTGCCACAATTTCTCGATGTCTGCTTTGAGGAAAGAAAACAGGTATTTGTCCAGCACTGGGCAAACAAAGGAGTACTGTGGAGTAACAGAAAGTGACAAGGCTTGACACCAGGAGTCCAGCACTCCCGCTGCAGAATGTGTAAAGAACTTGTATGAATCAGAAGAAAAAAAAGACCAACAATTAAGGAAATTACAATTCGAGACCACACCAGATGCCATCTTGTATCCATAAAAGGTACACGAAGTAAGTGTGGGGACAATACCAAGTGTCGGAGAGGTCAATCAACAGATACCCTGAGATATATTGCCGGCGAGAGGCTAAATTACTGTCATCATCTTGGAAATGGTTCACATTAGCCTATGAAATTGAAATATGCAGATTTCCTATGATCAAGCAATCCGTCTTCTAGAGAACTAACCTAGAGAAGCTCTTTAATATGAATACCAGGCTTCGTGTTGAAGAAAGTTCGTGGTGGGGCTGTTTGGAAAATGTAAAAAAATTGATACCAACCAAGTATTTATGAACAAATGCAAATATAAGCAATGGCGCAGTCATTAAATTCAATAGCGTGCCTCATGGAAAATGAAGTTTCAGGCAACGACATGCATAGATCATAGAAACATAGCAGTGAGTTAAGCATGACTTTTGGCGACATGTAGGATATTAACATTTTTGAAAATTCGAAAGAAATGTTTTTCAAAGGATAGATGTAACAAAACTGTGCTTTAAGAAGTCGAGGGAATAATAAAGACCAAATTCAAGGTAATAGATAACTTCTAGAGGTTAAACAAAATAGATACGTGGATGGGAAGGAGCACAGGGGTGCATGCAGCAAAGGTGATAGAGTTCTAATAACTCAATATTTAGTGATATGTTTTATCCCACATGCACATGTTTAGTTTTGTAGTTGTTAGATGTGCCTTAAAAAAACAAGCTATCACTCTATCCATTACTTGCTAGAACTAGAAGACAGGAATCATAGAGAAAAATCACAGTACCCGTCCACAAAAAAGTCACATTCTGAAAAAAATAAAAGGCAAATGGACAGTGAAAATATTTGTGTTTAAGTTGAGTATTTTTTCTTGTATAAGTTATTGTCAAATTGGCTTCCATACAATACCCAGTGCTCATTCCAAGTGCCCTCCTCAGTGCCCATCACCCACTTCCCCCCCCCCATCAACCCTCAGTTTGTTCTTTGTATTTAAGTAATTGTACAAATGCAGATTTAAAAGTGAGGTGCAAAGTAAGATTTTATTTCTTAGGAGAAGGAAAAGATTTGAAAGAAGGATCCCATTGTTATTCAGGCAATATAGAGAAAAGGACACTCAGTAACCCTTGATGGTGAGAATGAAAATTTATATATCCTTTCTCTGGAATAATTTTACAGGAAGCGACAAGGGCCTTAAAATATTCATACTGACGGCTTCACATTTTTGCTCCTGTGAATTTATTTGCAAGAAGTAAACGTTTTAGTGTGCTTGGGGGAAGAGGTATTAGCACAGACTTGCTTAATTAAAAAAAATAAAGAAGCTGGAGACAAACTTCCTCACTAATAAAGAGGTGATTAATTAAAATAGAGAAGGAAAATACTAAGCAGACCTTTAAAATGTTGGTGGAGAAACATATATATTAACATGGAAATGCTCAGTGAAAAATACAAGTTCCAGAACTAACAACAAATTTTTCACTATTAAGTATTCAGAATACTTAATATTCTTTATTTTAGTGGAAATACATTGTATTTATTTCAGGGTTTAGAACAGAAACTGAAGAGCATATTCATAGTTTTAAATTCTGGGTCACAGGATTATCCAAAATGTTGTCTTTGTCTTTATTCAGCGGTAATGCTCATCTCTATCACCTCGCTGCTCGGTACATAATAGGTGTTCACTAAACGTTTGTTGTATGAATGAAATGGTGGCTCGTGGAATTAACTGAAATAAAAGAAAGACTTTTCGTTGTACTACTTCAGTTGCATTACCTGAAACAAATAACCAACCTACCTCAGTATCCTTGTCTTTCAAATGTCCCATTAAAGGTGTTCATGCCTGATTCCATTTCATTTCTAAGGAATTAACCCTTCAGAGGGACAGTTGAATTTTGTAATAGTAACTTTTAAGCTGACTCCTGATTCCACAGTGGCAGAGACTCTGCAGGGGCAGGAGTTCCAAGAAGATATTTTGGAATAGGAAATTTATCCTCTCGGCTTGGATATCCACTCACTTGACCTGTGCCCAAGGCCTCTTCTGTCTTAATAGACTACAGGTGGATTAGAAATGTTATTAGCATCACTTTGTAAAAAAAAAAAATAATTACCACCCATGAGAAACTATGTTATCTCATTTTTTCAAAAAAATTGGTGAGTACTTTTTAATAACGCACATGTATCCTATTTTATTTGGAAAAAACTTTTATGACAACTTGCAAAAAGTTACATGTGTAACTTTAAAAAATTATAAAGAAGTATATTTGGGGAATGAGAAAGTAAGCACAGTAAAACCTTGGTATGTGAGCATAATTCGTTCTGGAAACCTGCTTGTAATCTAAAGCACTTGTATATCAAAGCAAGTTTCAAGGACCGTTGGCTCATTTGTGATCATGTAACATTTGGCCTCACATACTACTGGTGTCAGGAGACATCGCTCGTTGATCCAGTTAGAATTGACTAGAAATGTTTGCATATCGGGCAGAACCCTTGCAGAACAAGTTGCTTGCAACCCAAGGTTTTACTGTATTCAAAAAAGAGTTGAAACCAACTTGAGGCCAGTGCATCAAAGTGCGTTGTGTGGGGTAGATAATAAGAGTTGCTCCGACGTCTTGCAAGCCTGTCCCACGGAGGTCCGTGCAGCCATATTGTTGATAGGGTTCAAAAAATGGATTCGCCCACCCATCCCGAGAAGCACAGATGAAGCACATCCCGACCATACAATGAGTCCAACGCTGTTGATGTGTATTCGTGTTTTTAATAACATCCCTCATTGTAGGCCACATTAATCATTGCAAAGCTCAGCCAGAGAGACAGGCCCCGGTGGGGGCCCCAAACAGTGTCTCCAGGTACATAGCTCTCTCACAATCCGAACGCAATCCAAAAATAAATATTAGAGTGTCAAGATAAATAAATGGTCTTCCTAGCCTTCAGGCAGCTCTCCATAAAAACCATTTCCCTCAGCCAAGGAGTTTGGGGAGCATTGAGGAGCCATGAATTTGAGGTTGTACTCCCTTGACAAGGACTGAGAAGCCAAAGGCCAGCCCCACCCCTAGGAACAGGGCCTTCGCTCCCAGAACAGTTTTGAATCCGTGCCAAAGGGCACCAGATCATGGAAAATGCAGAGCAGCATATTTAAAAGCATAGACCTCGGAGTCCAAGAAAACCTCTGCGTGACCCAGCTGTGTGTCTTTTGGATAAATCAGCTTACCTCTCACTGTCCTCTTGGCATTGCTCTGCCCAACTTAGCTGCCTGGAAGTCGGGCCAGTGTGAGGCCTGGGAGAAAGAATGCTCGGAGGTGCCCTGCATAGAGCTTCTGCTAAGCCCGATTTATCCCTTAGCGTGGGATATTTATAGGAAGGCAGGGAGTTGTGAGGCGGGGAGGAATGTGAAACCCTTGAAGAGAAAGTGGAAATGGAAAATCCTAACTGGAGCAAAGACTTTCTCATGGAAGGACGGCTACCTCAGCAGAAGCAACTCGATTCAAGGATGCATTTTCCTCAATGTGGATTCATTTTCTTTGGACAACGGAAGGAACAGTCAGGGAACGCACTCCCGTGCCCCCCTCGCCCTCCCCACCCAGCCCCTGCCCCCAGACACACTCTTCCAACACTGATGGGAGGAGACGGTTTCTGTTTCCAAACGATGAAGCCGCCTTTTGTGTGGTCGTGAAGGTCCTGATGTGTGCACTGGTGTGTGGTTGTTTTTATTTGGGGGGAAAATATTAAGTATTCCCGAAGCTTCTTGTGGACTTGCATTACAGACCACAGCAGGAGATGTTTAACTGGCAAGTTCTCTCTGAGGTCACAGTGTGCCACTTTTTTTTCATGGAAACCTTCAACTGCTCAACTAAAGAATGTGTTTCTTTAACAGGCAAATGAAAAAGAGACTGCCGGGTGATTCCTTGAGGTATGCTTAATTAATTCCAATCTATTAATGACGGCAATTTTCTAGTTTCAGATGATAAATGGCAGCCCTTTCTAAAAGGCATCTCCAGGAGAAAGGATCTTCTCCCCACCCCCAGATTTTTTTTTCTTTGTCCTTGGCTACTTCTGTCGCTTTGCTGCTCAGAATGAGCTCACATCAGTAATAGTCATAAATGATTTACAAAAGTAATTCCTGTCTAATCACTTGGGACTTGGAGGTTTTATGATGTTGCCAGATGTGCCATCAAAAAAGAAAAAAATCATCCGGTTCAGAAACTTGTGATAAATCGAGTCAGAATCCATTAATTCCCCGAAGGCGACTGGTTGGTTTGCACGGATTTGTGTAGGGGCCTCGCCCGTCTTCATCCTCTCCTCTTTATCTGTCTGTTCAAGTGTGTGGAAGACAAAAATTTCTGTAAACACAAAGTTACTAAGGAGTGGTAAGCATTTATTAAAGACCTCAGCACAACTTTTAGGTTTGTCTCATGTGTTAAGAGGACATTTCAGTCCAATGAAAGGGGTGGGAGGGGGAAAGTGGGAAAAGCCCCAGATGATCCTATTTCTCACATAGACTGTCACTCACAGTGCTGGTGCCAACATTGCATAAATACTCCGATGTTGCTTCTAATACTCTCTCTTTTTCTATGAAAGTTCCCCACAGAATTCTTTACTTTCTCTGAACCCTCACGTATGAGTGTTATGTCTCCAACAGAAATTTTGGTTATTCCACCTTCTAAGTGGTTAGTGGTTTAAACACTTTTCCCTCCCATAAAATTGTCATCGTGTTGAGGGCAGAGCCCACATTTTCTCCAAATTCACTTTGGATGATGTCTTGGTTTCAGCGGGGAGAGTCTAACTAATTTTGGTGAATGAAGGAAAGAATCCCAAAATGGATGACTGAATTTTTATTCCAAAGCATATGGTGGGGTTGGGGAGGGGGAAGTGTGTATGGAAGAAACGGAAAGATCCATACTGCGCTGTTTAAACCACTTTGTTGGCTTGCATACAGTAACTAAGCTGGGCCGTAGAAGACTTTAAATGAGCTTATACCGGCTACCCAAGGACCGGAAGTGGTACCTTCCCAACCAGGAATTCTATATTGCTAAATTCCAGTCTCTCGGTAGAGATTGAATTATCTGTAATCCAGTGTAACAAGGCACAGTAATGTTCTTTGATGACAACTCTTTGGAGGAAAAGTTCCCCATGTTTTCTCTTGATTACCGTGTCAAGGAATCCTGTGAATTTGCTGATGTATAGGTTTCCCTTTCATGTAAATGCAGCAGGCAAGGGGGCAGGCCATGTGGAGTCCCTTAGGGTAATAGACCGAGTATTGACATAATTCAGAGGCCTCGCAGTAATTCTGGAAGTGCTTATTTAAACAGTTTTTCCGAATTGCCCCCCGACTGAGAATTTTGAATGTTCAGAATCTAATATTTGCATAATTCTTCATCTTTGGCTCTTCTAGGACATAAAGGTAGTATGTTTGCCCAATGACTTCATAAATACTAGAATAGGAAATAGAAACCTTTTTTAAAAAAAAAAATTTTTTTAATGTTTATTTGTAAGAGAGTCAGAGCATGAGTGGGAGAAGGGCAGAGAAAGAGGGAGACAGAATCCAAAGCAGGCTCCAGGCTCCAAATTTTCAGCACAGAGCCCGACGTGGGGCTTGAACTCACAAGCCTTGAGATCACGACCTCAGCGAAGTCAGACGCTTAACCGTCTGAGCCACCCAGGCACCCCCAGAAATCTTTTTGATATGATTTTTGAAGTGCAACTAAATAACCTCTTGTAGTTTAATATTTTATAGATCAAACAGAGGGAAGCCCTCTAGCCTCCCTCTAGCCTCTGGGGGCCCCTCATAAGCTAATTAATCTCCAGATTTCTTGCTACCTTTTTAAGAGATTTGATTGGTAGAAATCAATGTAATTGTTTTAAAACTATGAGTCAGTCCTATTGGGGAGTTAGCTCTGTTTTCGAGGACTCAGTTTACAATGAAGATAGTTAGACATTGGCCACTACCACTTAGATGGTTTTCTCATATTAACTATTAGATAGTCTAACCTGTAATTTCTTTTAATGCCTATGTTTCCTTAATAGAAGTAGCTCCTATGTCCCAGCATTGAGACCTCAGAACGTATCCGTGTAATCTCTTTAAAGTAGAACTCGAGAAAATTAAACTATATTTTTCTCACTTTTATATTGGTCTTGGTCCATATGCGCACACGGTTTTATGTCATTGTAGTCATGGAGCAAAGACAGTTTTTAGTTACGGTTCTATTTTTCTTTCCATTACAAATTCACGCTGTTGCTCCTGACCCTGTTGCATGTTGTTGAGGACCTTGCTTGCTGTATTCCACGATGTTGTCTTTATGAGCCGACACAGGGGCAAGATCTTTTCTGTTTTCTGTAGACAGTCACGTTTCTAGGGAGGAAAAAAATAATTATCTCCTGGTCACGGAGACTCATTCAGTGACCGCATCTCCCTTTTGGCGTTGCTTCCTGGAAGGCTTAGAATCACCTTTGTCAATACAGGATTAATGGGGAACATTTTCCAGACTTGCCTCCCTTTGTGTATTACATTTTGTCTCTCTCATCCAATTCTCCTCTCTCCAACCAGTTTTCTGTTTTGTTTCAGTGCGTTTATATATGTCATATAAAGCACTTAAAATTTTTTATAGAAATTTCCCTTTTGTTATTTTAATATGTGCTTCATAATTACTGTTTTAGTTTCTATGCAAGAGTCTATGGAATGGAGGTAAATTATTTTATGCATCTTTAGCATTTAAGTGGGTTTTTGTTTTTGTTTCTGTTTTTACTAATGCAGAAAATAACTTTGGCACCCAAGTTTTTTCTTAGGTCCATTTTTAAAAATTATTTTCCTTGGATAAATTTTCAGGAATGGAATGGCTCATTCAGAAGTTTTACTCAGACAACCAACCTTGACCTAACTCTGCCCTTTTCTGAAGGTAGGGAGGAGGATTAATCCATGGTAAATCTGCATCTACAGATGGACTAAAGGATGTAGTTATTGCTGCAAATGTACTCCTTCTAGGAACTAACTGAAACTTCATGGTCCAGTCTGCTTGGCAAATGTGTCACTTCTATGCAGAATTAGGCCAAAGTAAATCTGAGCTTCAAAACTCTCAACATAATGTAAAATCCTACTTGATTAATGGAAGAGAAATTGCTGAAAATAAAATACCCTTAATTTAGTAAAATATTACATAGACACTAAATGTGAATTTTTTTAATATGCCTATAATAAGAATTAAAGCCTTTGTATGAAGAACCTATCACGCTCTTTAGTGATTTAGCATTTAGTCACTCCCTTTACCATCTATATTTTCCACCTGTGGTTCATAACGGGAGGTAGAACTGTCCCCCAAAAGCACTTGGAAATGTGTGGGAAATTTTTTGGTTTGCCATTTACCACTGAGGGTGGCCCTGAGCAGCTCACGGGTGCCAGCGAAGTGTCTGCAACATTGCAGCAGACAGTGCTGTACGTCACAGGAAAGAGTGTTCTGATCAAAATGTCAATAGCCCCCATTGAGAAAGACAAGTGTCCACAAATTGGTCTTCTTGAACATCGGGAGCAGATGGTTGACTTCGGACCTGGTCCACTGTACATAGATACTTGCTGAGCACCAACTGTGTACTAGCCATTCCTCTGGGAACTTAGAGTACACGTCTCTGAGGGGCGTCTGGGTGGCTCAGTTGGTTGAGCATCTGAGTCTTGATTTCCGCTCAGGTCATGAAACCAGGGTTGTGGGATTAAGCTCCCGGTCAGGCTCTGTGCTGAGCATGTAGCCTGCCTGAGATTCTCATTCATTCTCTCTCTCTCTCTCCCTCTCTTTCTCTCTCTCTCTCTCTCTCTCTCTGCCCCCCCCGCCCCTTCCCTGCTCAAGCATTCTTTCTCTCTCTCATTAAAAAAATATACAGATAGATATTTTTATATATTTGTATATAACATATATTTGTTATTATATATGTGTATATATATATACCTATGTGTGTGTATGTATATATATATATATACCTATGTGTGTATATATATATATATATATATATATATATATATATATGAAACAGAGTCAGCCACTCATGAAACTTACTTTCTAAAAAGAGCCTCTTAATGAGCCTCTTAAAGAGCCTCTTCAGGCCACATTGATGGGAAAGCAAAATGTAAAACTTCATTCACCCTATTGCCAAATAATTATGCAAAAGGAAACTTGAGTTGCAGGGATGGGACTCAAATGGTAGCTAACTTTCCAGGCAATCGAAAAGCATTTTCTCACTTGGTCTATTAACCCACCCCTTTGATACTGACCATTTTGGCTTAGTTGTGTGTCTTTCTCTTCCACCCATCCCACCTTCTCCCAAACCTCTGACTTTACGTTTTGTCTAAACCACAGGAAATCCACTTCTTGTGGAATGGAAGCCATCCTCCTTTGGGTACTTAGATACCTCAACGATTGTTCCGGTGTAGAAAGAGATCGTTCAGAAATTAATTTTAAAGCAAATAATAAATCTGTTAGCACTGGAGTGAAAGGAAGATGAAAACATTAAGACCCTAAAAAGTTCAGAAATGACTTCTCTGTTCTGTTAAACTGCGATCGGATTGTGCTTTTTATTGTTTTATATGTTTCAATTAACTCAATTGTAATTGCTTGTCAGCATTTCATTGTAAGCAATAAATTTGTCATAAAAAAGAGTAGAAATAATCAAATTTCATTGTTCATCGTTTTAGTGTTTCTTCCCCTTATCGGTTCCTGCTACTTTGGAATATATTCTTTTGTTAACAGCTGTTGTGATACATTTTATAGGGAGATGTTTCAACAATTTTCTTTCTAATTTTCTTTCAGTTATATATGTAGATATTGCTTTTCAGAGTAAGAAAGGAAATGATCAGATGGGAAAGGAGAAAGGGAGGTGGAGAATGTATAAAACATGGGCAATGCCCACATTTTACATATTTATATGACATTTACACACTACTTAGTTTTTAAAACATACCAATATTTAAACTTATTTATGTGATAAACAAGTTATCAAAATGATTATTTAGCTCTGTAAATGAAAGTATTTGTGAATGGAGATTAGACCACAGGATATTATTGATATCTGTGGACCCCCATATCAAATCATTACAATGTTTGCTCTGGGCTGGAACTCTTTGGACACTTGGTGATGTTCTCCTCTCCTGAGTCTCCCGACTTCTCATTAAGACATGCTTGGAGGAGTGTGGTGGAAAAGGATACTAGTTTATACTAAAGGGCAGGTGACTAATATGATTTACTGTCTTAAACATCCCATGGATATTTTAACAGAAATACAGATTTTAACTGAAAATATTAAAATGTGACTTGAAAAATGACTATTTGGCATCAGTCAGTATTTAGAAGACAAGCAATATTTCTTGATACAAAAGATCTTTCTGGTACACTGAAATTACATCACACAGACTGTTGCCTGTTCTCCATGTCATTTTTGATAGAATTTCTTTTCCACATATTTTCACTCGTGGATATTTATTTCTTACGAGTGTACTACTTCCTTCCTTATCAATGCAGGCCTTAATCTCGAAAGTATGTTACTTGAAAATACACTGTATCTTAAGTGCCTAATTTCTGACACTGTGATTTATAAAAAGCTTTATTCTAGTTATTCATGAGCTAAGGAAATAGATTTTTAATTCCATTGGGTTTGGCTGGTAAATTTCAATAGTAACATGCTACAATAATATTTCTTAATATGATTCAAAAAAAAGGACTTATGGCATTAGCTTGGTTATCCCTCATATCATATTCAGTTTCTGCCTTTATTCTAGATAAATCCATCAAATTCCATTCCCATTGTTCCTCTCTTTATCATTACTGAATTTCCAAGCATTTTCTTAACACCTTTTAAAGTTCATGGAGTTTAAAATGCTTTTTATGGAACAAAGGTACATTAAAACCCTAACTTGATAGTGAATTTCAATTCAGTGAATTGTGTTTTACCGTTGACTTACTGAGAAATTACAGTTTCATTCCTAGAACGGAAAAAAAAGGAGGGGGGGGTTGCTAAATCAGAGTTAAATTACATGTAGAATTTTGTGAATCTAATCACATTTTTAAAGGGAAAACTAGGGGCGCCTGGGTGTCTCAGTCGATTAAGCATCTCACTTACACTCAGGTCACCATCCCATAGTTCATAGGTTCGAGCCCCTCATCAGAATCTGTGCTGACAGCTCAGAGCCTGGAGCCTGTTTTGGAGTCTGTCTCTCTCTTTCTCTGACCCTCTCCTGCTCATGCTCTGTTTCTCTCTCTCTCAAAAATAAATATTAAGAAAAGTTGCTTTAAATAAAGTAAAGGGAAACCATAGTGATTTCATAAAAGATTGGCAGTAATATAATATCAAAATATAAACAACTTCCATAAAATACCCAAAGATATATGGGAAGTATATTTAGTCTGTTAATTTCCTAGAATCTGTTTCAGTGTTTGTGACTTTATTTTAAATCAATTATTTGGTTAGTGAACTAATGCAAACAAGGCTTTTGGGGGAGTTTTATGGGTATGTTTCTTCTGTTTGTTTCAAGTCATTTAAAAACCATTCATCATGGTCATGTGTAGCGTCTACCTGTAGAGTAGGTTATCTGGTATACCATTAATAGAATTTCAGATTTCCAAAACCTCTTGTATCTGTAGATGAAATTTTCTCCTTAGTGCTTGCCTTTTAAGTGGGACATTCTTATGCCTCACTATTATTATATCACTCAAAGGGAGCTTTGAACAGGCAAGGAAAGAAAGAAAGAAAAAACATTCCAGATGCATCTGTCAGTTTCTTAGTTTGGCTTCCTCTGGAAACAGACTCGGACAAAGATTTGAGTGCAAGTAGTTATATTAGGCGGAGTTAAATTAGGAGAATGGAGGAGAAGACTGGTAAGAGAAGGAAGCCAAGCAAATATGCATTATCGTGCAAATTACCATGTGCTGGCCCTTAATCCCAAAGGAGGATTCTGGGAGACCGCAGAGAATCTGCATATTTGAGTGACCACCCCCCCCCCCTCCAAGGGGCAAGGAGCTTGCTTCTCTACCCAGCATCCACTGACTGAGGTTGTCAGGTAAAGAGGCTTCATTGCCCAGCATCGCCTGCTCCGACAGGTACAATGGAAATGAGCACTGGTGGCCAGAGAAAGCCTTCCCACAAAGAGATGCAGTTACTCATGGCTGCCATGCTCTGGCCAACTTCCTGCCCCCCCC